>JAFVLL020003169.1:0-15779 GCA_021397915.2 Tor tambroides | reverse complement strand
TGTTTTTTTTTTTTTTTTTTTTTTTTAACAATAAATGGAGCTGTGGTGAGTATAAGAGACTTCTTTCAAAGATTCAAAAAGTCCTACTGACCCCAGACTTTTGAACAGTTGTGTAAATTACAGTTATGATATTCCTCCCACTTCAATAATACTGTGGCATATGTAGACTGTGTCTGTTCCCTGAATACTGAGGACAAATAATATGCTTACTAAGGGATATAGAATAAAATCGGTTTGCGATTTAACCAAATTATAGCAAAGTAAGCTAAAAAAATGTTACAAAACTCTGGACTGTTGATATTACCCAGAATATCAAAGTCCAGTAAAGGAGGCAGAGCTTTTTCGTATTTTACTCTTAAACTCTCGAATAGCCTTCTGATAATGTTTGGGGCTCAGACACACTCTCTGTTTAAATCTAGATTAAAAATACATCTTTTTAGCCAAGCATTCACATAACACATCTCATAAATGCACATGATCATCTTTTGCCTGAAATAATATGAACAGCTACTAATCCTTCTCCTCTTGTTTTCTTGTTATATCTCTCAGGTTGCCCATCCCAGAGTTACTACAGCTTGGATCCAGCCTCGCTCGTGGTGACGTCAGATGATGCCAACACTCATGAAGACTCCAGATGATGGCAACTATAGATGAACATACAAACCTGACAAATATTATGTATTGTAATCATTGCCTTGAAGCATACGTTTAGTGATTTTCAACTCACTTTGTATTGTTACTATGGTGGTAATATATGTTAACGAACAATGTTTAATCTTTCTCTGAGTTCCATGAAATATCCTCATTTATTTGTGAGCCAAATAATGTTTTGCATCATCTGAATATTGTTCATTTCTATATTACAGACTTTGTGACAATATAAAGTGGATTTAAATTCACCGAACTTACCCTTTAATGTTTGTCTGTTTAACTGAACATGACTTTGAACATATAACTTGTATTATCTTAGAGTTATTGACATATTGACATTAATTTGTTGCCAGAAGATGCTCTCCGTTGAGTCACAGTCACCTTGAGCTGTTTAAAGGATTTTTTTTTTTATTGTAACCTTGAAACATGCATTTTCTAAAGCTAATTTGATTGTGAAAAGCATTGTACCCTTGTACCCTTACAGCAGTTAACCATGTTTTTACTATGGTAAAACTAGTAACCATAACTGTAGTAATCAGGATTTTTCCCCTCCCTCAAACTAAGGTTTTGATATCATGGTTATAGTAATATTTTAGTAATGCTGGAGTAAAACTGTGGTAACCATAGTTTTTGAAACCATGGTAAAGTTTGTAGTTACTAGGTTTACTACTATATGCGGTAGTAAGACCATGGCTAGTTACTGTGGATTTACTACAACAATCATAGTTAAACCATGGTTGATTTTGTGGTTGTCTTTTGTATGGACATGTGTGAACTGCATGCTTCTATTTGAAAGTCACATTGGATAGAACCATCTGATAAATATAGCCTGTAAATGCATTTGTGTTTTTAATCTGTTCTCTGAAAATAAATTTGTAATTGCTATTGTACATTGTTTTTGATCCATTATTGTGTGCAAGGATATTTTGGTTAGCGTAATCGAACTGATTATGAACCACGGACCGACCGTGGACCGCCAGCAAACAGTAAAACCAGCGGCTCGTCGGAAAAGCGCTGGGATAACGATGAGAAAAACGCCGGTGAACAGCGGGCGGCGTCTGCCAGTGGTGGCCCGCTCGTCTATGTTAGCTGGGTATATGACTGTTTGATAAATGGGAAATTGGGGTAGGATGAGCCTGTCTAGAAATTAGGGCTGTCAAAAAAAAAAAAATCGAATTTCGAATATTCGTCGAGTTTAAAATAACAATCCACATTCGAATGCAAAAACGTTGCATTCGAATTTTAGGTGTGTGTCAGGCAGCCTTATCAGTGGCACTCTTGACGCGATGACGATGTAAGGCTTGTTGCATTTTAATGTTTTTCTTAGCTTATCCAGTTGAATCCACTATGCGGGGCTGCTACGTTGTTCATTCAAAATATTGCGGAAAAAGAGAACATCAATGCGGAGATGATGTTGTTTACGGCAAAACTGAAACCAAGCCATTCACACAGAACGCATATTTATCGCATCGCTGCACTCGCGTCTCACACAAGAGAGCCGCATGTTTAGAAAGCCATGCAAAATCAATCTATGTTCAACTTTTGAAAAACAAGTCTCGAGATTTTATGGCGGTTTTCCCCCATTCCACTACATCTCATGTTTTTAAATGAAAAAAGTACTCTTTGTGATTGGTTTTCGGTATTTAACTATACATACATACATGATGCTGTTTTGTTTGTTTATAATTAAGCAAATTAATTAGTTATATATGGTCTATAAACATTAATTTAAACATTATGCATTTTTTCAAAGATAGTCGTGTTATTTTATTGCTTTGAATAAACGTGCATTAGTAATATTTTGCTCTATGCGCCCTCTTGTGGCCTCAGGAGAGAAGCCAAAAACTTTTTCCCTTAACTGAAATTATGCCTTTTAAATTCCAATATAATTCGAATATTGATAATATTTAAGTACAAAATTCGAATATAACAAAACTTCTGGGGTGTATTCCAGAAAGCAATGTTAACTTACCATGATTTACTAAAGTTTGTTGATTAACCCAAACCTTGCTTACTCAAGGTATGCTGGTTCCAAAAACGCCTCTGAGTAGTTAACCATTGTTTTGCTACACTAACCATAGTTTAACCATATTATTTGTAGTAAAACTGTGGTTATAAAAATGCTAATAGGGCACAAAAAAAAAACAAAAAAAAAAACATACTACACCAAACCATGGTTAATTTTCTTAAGGGTAAAGAGAGAAAGAGTTTAATCATGACTTTTTTATTTAAGTGTTTAATGTCAGTTATAATATTATACACTAACAGGACACCTTACCCTTTTCCTCCCTCTAGAATGGCAGTTCTGAGGTTGCTGAAAGACCCTCAAATCTTAATCTAACAGGGGATGAAGTTTCTCCAGTGGATGTCCAGTATGCTCGAGTTAACAAACCCCCCAAAGCAGTATCAGAAAATACCCCTAACTTCAGTGCCCACCCTGATCTCCAGGGAGCGACAGCAGCCTTTACCCCTCCTTCCATCCCAAACTTTGACACAACAGCAGCAGACCCAAAATACTGGAAACTGGAGCCCATGCACACTTATGAAGAAACCCCACACACACTCAGTCGTCCAGAAGAGACTGACTGCTGTGCCATGGGGTGGAGGAGGCATCCCCCGGCAGGGGATGAAGGTGAGAAACGAGGAAAACAAGCGCTTACTAGTTTTGAATATTTCCTGTCTTGGAGTTCAAATATAAGAATGACTTGAAACGTTTTCAAAAGAACCATGCACTAAATAAAATGACTAAAATAATACATATAATATAAAACATGAAAATGCTTATTTGGTACATGTTTTAAACTTTTCTTCAGTGAACCTTCCAAAGAATCATCTGTATTCAGAGGTGAACATCAAGGGTGCCCAAGAAGGCTTTGCTGTACCAAGACCCGGGCCTAGTCTTCCTCTTAGACCGCCCCCAAGATCTGCTCATGGTCCTTTGCGACCAGAGCTTGCTGGGCAGGTAAATATCCATGAGAATATTTTATGAGTGATATTCTGTGTAGTATATAGTGCACAATCTGTTATAAAAGTGCTAAATTTTATGATTTTTCCCTCAGAGTTTTGGTGTGTCCCCACTGATGACTCAATCTCAACAGTCTGGTTTTCATCATTCAGAGGAGCCATATCTGAACGCTTCCTCCAGCTCCATTTATGAGCAGATTCCTGAAAGACCAACAAGCTCTAGAGCATGTCTGCCCCCACCGAATCACAAACGCTGACCTCACAGTTGTACAGACCTCTAAATTCACCAAAAGAGTGTTTCCTTTGTAAACACTCTGTATAACAAGATTAAAAAACAGCATAGTGATATTAGGATGACTTATACTGCATGTGTAACAAAACATTACATTGCTTATAAGCTGTATATACATTTATAAGGCTTGTTAATAATGATCTCCCCATGAAGGTTGTAGGCATGTTTATCTGTTTTTCATTTATTTAAATTGTATCTGAATATAGGTTTTTCATAGAATCAGTCACTCATTCAAAGTTATAATTGCACAGTAAACAATTTCATAAATAATCATTTTTAATCACATATATTATTAGGATTATCAAAAACAGATTTTGTTTCAGTGAACTGCAGCCCTCCCTATTAATTTTTAATTACCTAAAGATTGATGATACCTTCAAGTGAGATTTGATAGACCATAATATGACTAGCTTGAATTATTTAGCTGATGATGTTACCATAAAAGACTAAGAATGCACTAATCACATGAGAAGAACATCACAGAACAAGAGAGCAGACACACAGATGAAAGCATATTTCAGTGAGTGACCAGACACACAATGAGAGCATCTCTGTAAAACCCTCTTTTATTTCCACAAACAAGCCCCACATTGATCATGAAGAGCTGTACAGTTCTGTTTAGCATTTGAGAATCATTACAAAAAAACAAAACAAAAAATAAGATGGTGCACCTGAAGCCACCATGGAATGGCCACTTTAAATATCAAAAGCAGATGGTGAACCTCCTATTTGATGCTTATCCCTCAAACAAATTTTCTGATGAAGACCAACATCACTTAAAAGCAGATAAAATCAATAACCATTTACCCCAATATGGGTAATTAATTTATTCAAAAACAACATTCTCAACTCCTCCATAATTCACATAACACACCCCCCCCCACCCATGCATGATCCCTGATCTGTTTTTGTCTTGTATTAGATAACTCAGTTCTTTTTGCTCTTTGGTGAGTCGTACTTCCTCTTGCTGGAGTACCACAGGAGCAGAGGAATGCCAATGGAGGGAAGGGTCATGACACCAAAAGCTGCCCAGTCCAGCTTTTAGAAACACAGAGATTAGATTTCAATTAGGGCTGGTAATTTAACGCGTTAATTCGATTAATTAATTACGGTGAAAAATAACACGTTAAATTAACACATTTAACGCACTTGCCCCCTGCCCCAGACCTATGTGGGTCATCTGACATTTCATACAGTTGAATGACGACAAATATGAGGCAGGACAACAACTCACTGCGTGATGGAGCCTAGAGAACATAGTTAGAATATCCCTAAAATTCAAGATATAGGTCAAAAATGCCTCTGTTTGAGTTTTTGTCTCATATTTACATCATATAGTTAAGCAATATCACAAAGCAATAGGCTAAGTGCAATATCACACGAGTGCAAATGTGATACTTATCTTATACAACAGTTCAGTAAGAAGTTAATATTGTGTTACTTTAGACACAATGTTGTCTGTTTTGCTCAATTTTGCCAACGAAAATATAAATACAAAGCAGAACAGTTCATCTCCGAGCAACACACAGCAGAATTTAATTTCTTAATGCACGTTTTGAACGAATTGGGTGAATCATTTGGTGCGTTGAACCATTGGAGCGTTGGCTTTGAAGCGGATCATCATCATCAGATCGATCGGTGTATGACATCAAAGTACCGCGAGGGCAATTCAAAAGAATAAGGAGCCGTCGGCTCTCTTTAGCTCTTCGGGTACCTTGATATCACATACCGATCGGTCTGATGGTGATGACCCGCTTCAAGTCGAACAAGCCTAATGATTCAATGGACCATTTATAAATAACCATTTACTTCACTCCTGAATGAATCAGCCATTTGAACAAATCAAATGAATGAATAAATAACTCGATGACTTAATCATTAAGACATTTACCACCACCTACTGGCAGTTTTAGTTTATTATTTAGAGGATCATTTCATTGAAGAAATAATTTCATATTTCCATAGTAATAATAAAATTAATAATTAAAGGTATAGTTCACCCACCCAAAAATGACAATTGTGTCATTTACTCACCCTCATGGTCCAAAAAGAGTATATGTAATACATTTTATCAAACAAAATATCTCTTGCGGAAGCTACTTTTTGTAATGTCTGTTTGATGCTTTACACAACGACTTTAAAATATCTTTTGGGAGTAATTTCTCAGCCAAGTTTGATGTGCGATTAATTAGATTTAATTAATCACATCATGTAATTAATTAGATTAAAAATTTTAATCACTTACAAGCCCTAATTTCAATATAACAGCACAGGCTATCATATATTAAATACCATTATACACAATTTTCTATATTAAAACACTTACGTAATGTGGAGAAAAGCGTCTGTCAAACTCTCTCTGGGCGAGGATGCCTCCCTGACCCGGAGCACTTGTGTAACCAACCTGAGCAATGTGAGAAAAGTCTTAGCTAACAGCCAGTAACTACATTTACAAGGACTGTAATAATAAAACATTAAGCCAAATGTTGATTTTTGGCATTAATATGGTAAAAATTCTCTCTTAATATCATTGCTAATTTAGGCACAGTAAAACAACAACAACAACATTTCCTTATGCTGACTGTGTATATGAAAGGTAGCATTGGACTCCACTCACCACAACCTGTCCACCCTCCTGGGCCAGGTAACTAACAGAAGCAGAGGTGAAGTTGAAGTATCCAGCTTTTAGAGGCCGGAGAACCACTGTGTGAGAAACATTACTAGCACTGAGGAGAGGATGAGTTAAGGAACATAATCTACTAAAGAACAAAAATAAATAAAGCATCCCATCCTGAGAGTCTGATACAGTACTGATGATATTAGGTGCTATCAGTAACAGACAGAAGAGATTGATTGAAGTCTTAATGGGATTACTAAAAGTGTGTAAAAGTACTCAGAATGCACTTAAAGTAAAAACAAACAAACAAACAAAAAAAACCAGCATACATATATTTATTATTAGAACATCAAGTCAATATTAAAATTCACTGGAAAAAAAACCTCTCTATCAACAAAAAGGTTTTGCTTATCAACAGCGATTGCTTATTGAGGAGGATACGGAGCAATTCGATCCCATTTCACATTGAGCATTCCTGAGACAATGCCGAAATCTTCAGGGGGGAACGAGTCATCAGACAGCTCAACCTCCAGGGCAGCACTAGAAAAAAATAAAAATAAAATGTATTCTAACAACATTCTAAATAAAATAGATTCTAATATCACTAATACTGTACGTACATGTTTCCAACTTAACCCAAAGCCCACCAACTGTTAAACATTGATATGCTGAACTTCTGAGACAGAGAGGACAATACCTGGTGCCCACGTTGTAGATGTTGTACTGCAGGGTAAGGTCTCGTCCCTCTACAGCATATCGGTTCAGCAGGGACTTGGAGGCTAGTAGACGAGCTCCTTCTTCTCCTGCCACCAGACCCACCACAGCAATCAGAGCAAATACACAGAGCAGCCTCATCTGTGGAGGGAAATGGGATATTTAATGATTAAACGAACATCTCATTTTGTTGCATAAAATGACACAACAAAAATGATAATACTATTGTTAGATCAAGTCACGATTTAAAAAAAAAATCCTCTATATTCACTCATACAGTGACTTAAGCTAGAATATAGAATGCATGGAGTAAAAACAAGGAGCACTAAAAACTTGTCCGACAGTGCAGCAATGAATGAATGAGTTATTGAAATAGTGCTTATGTTTGCAACTTACATTTCTATAATAAACAAACCTATAAATAAATCTAAAAAACCTTTTAAAATTCAGATTTACTTGTTTTAAAACTATGACACTTCATTCACTAATTATGCTTACGTGTACAACACAAGCCCACAACAAACTACTTAATTTCATCAAAATGATTGTACCGAGCACAAATAATTGTTTTTATGCACTATTGTAAAAACATTTATTGACAGACTAAACTCAATTAATCTATTATATATCAAAAATGTGACAAACATGGATTAAGTGTACTTCACAATCGCCCGTTTATTATACAGGCAACGTCGACTGCTTGCGTATAACGTACAGAATAAAGACAAAACATATTGTAATGTTCCATTCGTAGTATATTTAGTTTTTTTAAAAAATAAAATATTTAGCAGTCACTTTACCTTCGTCCGCTGGTTTGAACCCCAAAATTACGAAGACAGTTGAACGCACGCGCAGATGATTTGTCTTCCGCTAGCATGACGTGTCCACAGTGTGTACGGAAACACTCTAAAACCCACAGCGCCGCCTACTGCTTCGGCCTGAAGAAGTCTAATGAAGACAATAATAATAATAATAATAATAATAATAGTAGTAGTAGTAGCATATTCATTTGTAGCCTATAATGTATTCCTCTACAGTGCTGGTGTATTTTGTAACTCTTAGTAAATTTTTAACTGCAGAACAAATATGACAAAATGCATTAGGCTATTTTTTTTTAAGTTTCAGAAAATTTAGTCTTATATTTATTTTATAGTCTATGTTATACGTTTCTTGTGAGGAGGTTTAAGCTTAGGGGTGCGCGGGGTTGTAACACGTGGTTTAAACATTTCTATGCTAACATAAAATTTAGGGTATTTACTAGCTGTCAAAATAGAAAAAAGTGCGAAAACTGCAATAATTAAAAAAACCTTTTGAAGACACTGCTGAACATTTATTTATAGCAAGAAGTAAATTTTTCATCTCAGTTTTTAGTATTCCTTTTTAATGAGAAATCTGCTATTATTTTAATCTACAATCTGTTATTTATGAGTTTTTAATGCTTCGGGGAATGTTGTAATTGCCATACAATGTGCATACATATGCTATTCTATGACATAGCGATGTAATCTACGCGGTCTATTAAGCCTACTTTTATGAATTTTAATGAGAAATTACAAGACACAGGTCAATAAAGAGGGCTGTCCAAACTCCAAAATTAGGTTATTTTTAATTCTTCTTCTTTTTTTTTTTTTTTTGACAAAACATTTTAGTTTGTCTTGTTTTTTTTTTTTCATATGGTCATGTTACAACGTAACCCTCAGATGTTACAATGTATACCCCACGTGGGACATGTCACATTTCACTTCCATTCTTTTGTGGTTAATAAAGAAAAACGTATAGGCCTACACTGTAATTATGAAACAAAGCGACATATTTGTAGGCTACTAGATAAGTGTGAAATTAATGGGGATAAAACCCCATGTGGATTTACACAAACCGAAGTCCTAAAATTAGGTTGTGCTCCGCTCTCCCCTTACAGTGACAGTAAAATCACTAGCAACACAAGTCTAAACATCAGATTACTTAAACTAATTTAAAATGTAGGCCTATGTGTTTAAACGAAACACTACATTGGGATATAGCTACAATTAACGTTCAAGCACACTCGAAAAAAAATATTTAGATAGTCGCGATATTTCTTTTATCTCACAAATGCCACTTTATTTCTCGCGTTCATCAATATGCACGAATAAACGAGGGTGGAGCTGGCACAATGTGAATGAACTAAAGCATCCGAAACATTGTTCTTCTTTCCTAATGCTAGTCATTTCTTAACGACGATGGCTGCGGTTAGGAAAAAACCTAAGTAGATGTTTTCCCTTCTAGCCGTGTTTTATTCATTAGGCTTCAAAAGCGAAATCTATATGCATGAAAATACACGAGCTAAATGTCAGTTACATGTAAGAAAGTCTGTATCCATCCGGTTACTAACTTCCTCAACCAGACAAATATGCCACTTGGGTTGGTGAAGAGCCGTGAGTCTGACAAGGAGAACTTGAAAACCTGTGGGTTGCACTTAATTGGTCATGTAATGGAAAAATTTAAAAAAGAGCAAAACAAACTTAGAACGTATGTTAATGAGGTATGTACACATACACATAGGCTATACAAATGAACGATTTACCAGATAGAAATTGCTCTGATGTTGCAGCCTACACTAAAACACACAAATAATGAAAACAACAACAACAACAACAACAACAACAACAACAACAGTCTTTAAACTTTGTTAACTTTTTGATTGGGTAAGGTTTGATTCTCCACAGCATCTTCCTTTTAGGGATCATTCATAAGGACTGTCTCTCTCCCGTAGACTTCTTTAAATGAACAGATTGAGATGATTGCAAGAAAGGAATTTCCAGAACCATTTAGGACATACAAGAGTCCCTTACCAAAATGGACACCTTTCTCAATACTGTTAGACATAGTAAGAATCATATTAGGTTGTGTATATACTGTATTTGTATAGCTGTATATCTGTTAATTCCTCAAAAAATTAAATTTTACTGTTTTTAGATGCAGCTTACATTTGGCACAAAAACGTCATGAAGCAGCTTTGCAGCTGAACTTTCCTTGAAACCTGAAATTTCCTTATCCTCAGACCAGCAAACAAAAACCAGCGCTACGGGGTCCACCGTCATTTGCCACCATCAGTAGCCAGTGCACATCACAAGAATATTTTGCTGCTTCTCTGGGTTATAGGACAGAAAAGGCCAAAAGTATTATGATATATTCATTATGTCTAAATACGTGGCATAGATATGTGTCATATGCAGTAATGTCATTTGAACATCAACCAGAGGGTGACAGTTTACAATTTCATGAGTCTATGCAATGCCAGGCATACATCAGGGACTGGAAAGACAACACTTACAAGGAAAGACAGCCATGTATGAACTGTACACGTCTTTTCAGTCTGCCAGAGAGTACAGAGCAAGAACATTATCCTTATGGCAATTGTGCAGAGACAGAGTGCTTGAGCAAACTCTTGTTCAATGATCGGTTCATGCGAGAGAATATAGAAATCAGGAATTATACACCTGACAAAATGGATGTGTTAAAAGACCGTACCAGAGAACTTTTATGAGAGAAGCTTGTTTCCATAGATTCTCTCAGCAATATAAATAATAATGATCATTTAACCCACACATTTAAAAATAAAGGTCCAAGTTAGAGCAAAAGTGGTTTCACTGTAATTCATTGAAAAACACTCAAATTTGTCATTGTTTATCATGTGTTTTAGCACTTTGTGTTGAGATTCAGTTTCATTGGTATATACGTTTCTGTCAGAATTTCCTCTTCATTAATTACGTGATGAATGCATTTTGTAACTTTATATTCATCAGATTTCAAACCGGTTCAAACTGGTTTGGTACAGGGTGTGCGCTGTTTACTTGATGACAGAGCAAGATTACCATATATTCTTTGCCTTGCAAATGTTTTACAGTACAAGCCGCACCTTGAGTTTCTGGTTAAAATGAATGCATTAAAAGCATTCCCTTTCATTTTAGCTCTAATATTGTACATAAATTGTCTTTTCCATATAACTGGATATGGGTAATAATATTCTAAGATGTTTTGTGTAGTTGTGAAAATAAAATGTTACTGCAAACAAAATAGAGTATTCTGTTTAATTTATCTAAATGCCTTTCTTTTATACAACAAATGTTGTAATTGAAGCAAATAAATAATGTGATAAGCCCAACATTTTTTTGCCAATGCAAAGAAAAACACGTTTTAACTCTAAGCCTTATTGTCACTGGCTCATGTGACAACTTAGTCATATGACGTCTACCCCTGGTCATTCCTTTATGAAAAAAGAATAAGGATACACTTGACTTGACAAAAATAAAACACATTATTTTGGATGCAGGAAATTTTCTTTCTTAAGCAACATGTGATGTCAATGTAATTTTGCATGAGTTTCTGGATGGAAAAATACCAGCAAATGCGCACCTCACCCTTCAGGAGCTCCACCTTCATGAAATCTGGTTGGAAAACAACCACACCTATGAGGTACTTTTTTCCTTGTAACTACCCATAGATTTAAGTGTACATCTAACCACCAAAAATTGTCTGGTGAGAGAAGTTGGGTAAGTTTTTTATTTTTTATTTTTTTAGTAGATCTAATATGTAGGTTTTGTTTATTCCTTTGCCTACTCTATAGAAGACTCAACAAAAAAAGTTTTTGATTAAAAAAAATACACCACAGCCAAACGCGTTTTTACGTTTAAGAAGAAAATTTGCTTATTTGTTGGATTCAATTGAAAATTAAAGTCATTGGTGGGATTACATATATCTAAAATGTAAGACAGTGTGTATAGTGTGTTGTTTCTTTCGAACAATATTTCTTCCTGGTCTAACCCTTAAACACACAGTATGTAAAATTGTTGGTGTAATGTAATAGAGTCAGGTTGATTCAGAGTCATATTAAGTATTATTTTGATCTTAAACACAACCAGTTATTTTATTTATTTATATATATATATTTTTAATGTTTACACATAAAGTATATTTTAGAATACCTGACAAAACGTTGTGTATCTTTGTCTGTGTCTTTACTCAAAAGTAGTCTATGTAGGCTATTATTATCTGAAAACCTCAATCATTCAGACATAAAGACTTTCTGGTTCGGAAGTGAATCAAAATGTTAGCCAACTTTGTATTTGAATGAAAAAAAAGATAAGAAAGAGAATAAGAGTGAAAGAGAAAAAAGAAAGAGAGTGTTCTCATCGTTCCTTGTGATCAGTCTGTCTGGCAGAACCGGTTTTGAATGCTCTTAGCTGAAATAGCAAAGGTGGATATTTAGTTACTCAAGTAGTTGTAGTTTTCATTTTATTTTTCAATATGTATATGATGTATATGTATATGAGTTGTGAAACATGTTTAAACAAGTACAGTAACCGCACAACACAACTGTACAATGAGATTTTTTTGTTATCAGAATGTGTTGCCAGTCCATGTAAAAAAAGGACTGTATCAAAGTGACTTAAAATAATGTAAAATACGCATACAGACATAAAATAAAACCAACCCAGGCTCATTGGAAATACGTGCCTCTACATACATTTCTGCAGCCCCGTAATTATGTACCTTACTGCACGTTTCGCGGCAGTTTCAAAGTGAAATGTCCAGAGAGTGGCGCTAAAACACACGTTTAATACGTGACCGTGGCACGTTTTTATTACGTTGGTACAGGCACGTATTGCAGCGTTTTTATTATGCTGATTGAGGTACGTTTTGCGGCCATTCAGAATTCAAATATTCGGTGAGTGTTGCTAAAGATTAATGCTCTATCATGTTGGAAATATCCCCTACACCAAACCCAAACCTAAACCTACCCAATAGTGTTAACAAATGCAAAAGTAATATAAAAACGTATTCGCTGATGCTGCGTTGGTATCCAAACCTAAACCTAGCCAATAGTGTTAACAAATGCAAAAGTAATATAAAAACGTATTTGCTGATGCTGCCATGCTATTTTAACTTCCTTATGCGGATTTGAGCTGTTTAGTCGAACCGTAGTTTCATGGGGATTCGTACCGGAGCTCTTCATCACCTAAGTGCAACGCCGTGTCACATGAGCTACCGAATAAATCTGCTGGATTAGAAAACTCATGCATATGAAGCTGTATATGTGATTACAACGTTCAAAAGTATCAGTTTTCAAATCGTGCAGGATGTTAAAATTGTTTTGAAGTCATAATATACCATTCTGCAACTAACTGTGTGAAAATTAACCTTTATTAATCAAAAATATACCTGTAAATTATACTTTTGTGTGAAAAAGAATAAAAGTTGTCAGAGTTTTACTGCCTCTAGTGTTCATTTCAACTGGAAACTGCAGCGATTTGTATGTATAGGTACGTTTTTTCAGTTTTGCAGAAATGTATGAATAGGCACGTATTTCCAATGAGCTTAGGTTGAATAAAACGCTCCCCCCTTTTCCCCCAATGTATTTTGTTATTGCAGGACTGAGTCCAGTCCACTGTGCCCATCCACTGCACACATTCTCAACTTCTCTGACAGGTAATGTGTATGTTTTTATGTGTATTTCAAATAATTTACAGTTCAGTCAATTCAAGGCATTTATTTTGATGTAGGATTTTAATTTTGAATAACTGCTATATAAACATATTGCATATGCGGTTGGAAGATGAAGGAAGAACAGTGGAAACATATGGCAATAGGCACATCAGAATGTGTTGTTGACAATTGTTACATTTACAATTATTATTGTAGTCTAGGACAAGAATAAGGCAGGTTAGAACAAGAATAGAATAGGAAAGGTTGTCTAGGACAACTTCCACAACACCCTGCCCACCCTCATGAACCAGGTATGATTGATAGGAAACAATCCACAAAAAAGGTCATTTAGACACTCAAATATGTTGCAACATTCACTGTTTGGTGGTCAGTTATTTATTTATTTCTTAGTTTATTTAGTTATTAGTTTATTTATTTTTTTTCCTGAGAGCACACGAAATATGTGGCCTATTCAGTAATACCTTTTATTTTTTTCTCCAGAAATGTTGATCTAAGAAATATGATTTTGCACAGCTGAACATTTCTTTTTTTTTAAATAATTCATTCAGCAAATAAAGACAAAGGTCTAATATTACTCATTGTTCATAACAGAATCATTATAGAGCATTGTTATTTTATTTATATTATTTTTTATTTTTTGTAACCATATAGTACAACGTTAAGAAGTCTTCAGTCTTGAAAACACAATTTAAACCATGACAACCAAGTAAGTATAGAATTGTGCCATCACTGTTCATTCTGAAGGACAGGGTGGGAACGAGGGAATTGGTATACTGAGACTAATGACTTCCAAAATAAATGTTGATTTTATTTAATTTTATTTACTGTTTTCTATCAGTGTGTTTAATTTTTATTGCCCTCTTTTTATTCCTCCTAGTAACACTGTATTTTTATACATGGCCATAACCTCAACATTGGCAACTATACTCTGTAAACCAAATTTAACAAAGATATTAACAGCAAAATAAATAAAACAATACTGTATACTTCTGAACATCATACTAATATTATAGTCAAATATGACTGTTAAAAATGTCATTTCACCCTTTAGATCCCCAGAAAAAATCAAGGAGGAATTTCTGTCATTCATTGAAGAAGGTAAGAAAGGACAAGTTAAAAATGTTTTTGACAAAGAATAAGCTTAACCAGTCTTACCAGCATAATTTGTCTTTGAAAATCTGAGCTGAATTCTCATTAAAATGTTACCAAAGAGTCTAAGGAAAGAAAATAAAACATTTCAATTAATAAAGTCTAAGGAAGAAAATAAAATTACATTAAACTCGTTGAAAATGTGATGCTTTTAAGATGGCTGCCTATAACAAAAGGATGACTGTGAGTACAATGCAAGATTCAATGTTTGAGGCTGTAATGGATTGTCTGCTGTTCACTGACAGACATATGGTGTTAAAGAAAGAATTGTCCGCTGATCGAGTACAATGTTGTCATGTTTTGGAGACTCCCATTTTGTGGTAATGGGACTGTTTAGAACACATGTGCAAATACTGAAAGCAGATCTTGACCAGTATCAAGATCTGTGATATTTGCACGACATCTAGACAGAGTATTACTGTAAAGTGTGAGCGATTCCAAAACATGCCTCTTACATTTGGAAGAATCTGAGATTGCAGCAAACCTTGGGTAGTGTCGAGAAGATGCGGCCCGCTTGGATATTCACTTGGACAAATGTGAGTTTCATTCGGTAACGTGAGGCAGTTTTAATTGATGCTGTTTTAACGTTCGATGATCTTGTTAATTTACATATGCATCTGATTGCTTTCGCTTATTTCTGCTTCTTCTTCGCCTTTATTTTCATCCGGAGATGAATGCTGTACTCTTTCAGAAGATGTATAATAGCGCCCCCTACTGTAAAACAGTATAAACACGGAAATCTGGAAAATTTTGTCAATGGAGGGGTAAGAGTTAATGTACGCCACATGCGACTTTAATACATAATAATTGTTTCATAGTTTTCTGACTCTTCAAAGGGATTTGTGAATTGGTTCAATCAATTAATAACAGAAAAATAAAAAAAGAACAAATGAATCTCACATTGGA
>JAFVLL020003168.1:0-32129 GCA_021397915.2 Tor tambroides | reverse complement strand
GGGGTTCTATGTAAACATGGACTTGACTGTTGCACTCGCATCTCTTGCAGCGTCTCATGCCTGAAACGGCATTTTAAATGCGGCGCTCAAGTTAAAAGTTCAACTCCCATCTTCTTGCATGTTTTTCCTTTTCCACTGCCCTCAACATAACTCAACACAAAAGCGCATTCTATGTGAATGGCGTCTAGCAATATGAGCACGTTACACATGAGCGGTTAATCACGTGCGTCGACATGCGGTTGAATCATTCTTTTCTCTTTACTGTTATCACTGGCATATTGTCAAAGTGTCTAATTCTGACATTTGGTAATAATTCTATTCAAAATCGTGATTCCTCGATTTCTAAAAACTAAAATCGTTCCAAAACATTAAATTCGAATTAATCGATAAAATCGGAAAAATCGCCCAGCTCTATATGCAAATGTTATTTTATATGATTTTTCAGCTTCTGTACCTGAACATCTACAAACATAAAAACAAAGAATTTATTTCATTTCTATCGTTGTGCTATATATTTAATTGTGTTATTACTTGTAATTTGTTCATTTGTTCTTATTTACTGACTGTTCACTTCTCTTAATAATGTCTGAACTTTAAATTTGTCAGGCTAGCGGTTTTTGCTGTGGTATCGAAATTGAAATCAAGAATTGTAAAATTTAATTTGTATTTAAAATATTGGTGTCATATAAGCTTATTTATTAGAATACAAGATAAGAGATCAAAATGATAACAGGAACTATTTCATTTTTTGTGGCAGGGCCAGTGAAAATGTTGGCAGGGCAAGTAAAAATCTGAACCACTGGAAGAAAAAAATCCTTAGCGTTGAGCCCTGACACAATAGAAATAATTAATAAAAAATTATCAGGTCACAGCGCTACAGATAAGTTTGGTCTGTTAAAATGGGCCTCACGATTGCACCTTTAATTGCTTATGCCCTCTTTATTTGACAGCCATACCTCCATTGTCAACATCACTAGCTCATTGTCATGCAAAAGCCTGGTTCATTAAAATACACTCCATTACCAAACCTACAGTGTAATTATGAGATAAAGAATTTATCACATGCACTGAAATGCAAATCAAAACGGTGTTCTTTCTTTATCCATTAAAGTAATTGGTTTGCAAACACAGCTTTTCAGCAATGACAAAAACTCAATTGAGAGTAGATTGTGGAAAGGCTATCATGGCCTTGTGAAACCTTGGAGGGAATTACAGAACTGCGCTTATGGGAGTTAGAGCGTCAGGGGACGAAGAGGAAGAAAGCCAAAGATACAACTGCAAACTGAACAACTGAAAAAAAAAAAATTCTCTTCATTTGGAGTTGAAGAGCAGCACACTGCATTTCAGAAGAGTTGAGGTGAAGACGGGGGAAAGAGTCTGATCTGATTTAATATCATGCCTGTCTTATTTCATTGTGCACCTGCAATTTTCAAGAAAGTTTTTGTTGACAATAGAATTCACATTTATCTGGCAATTATCTCCTGAATGCCATGGGGGGGTACGTTATCATAGTAAAGCACCCATTTTCCATAAAGGAACATTTGAGCTATTATAATACTTTTCTTTGGAAATTATTCCTGATAAAGGCAGACAACCACAAGATTTTTCAGCAGCATGATGCGGTAAACAGGTGCACAACCAAAAACTGGTTTAGCCGTCTTTCAGAACCAAAATAGCTGGAAGTGTTCAAAGCTGAAATCAGCACCTTCACCACTGAAATGAATTGACTTGGTTTAGGGGCTTGTATTATTTACTAAAGAAACTGAAAAACATTCATTTGTAAATCAATCAGGTGCAGCCTTTCAAGATTAAAAACTAGAGAGACATAATTATTCATGTATTGCTTTTTCTCTTTTTCCTGTTGTTCACAGACAGTTCAACAGTACTTACTGAAGTATTAAAATACTAGGGGATAGGGGAGAAAGAAAAGAAGGGTGCATAATATGCAGAGTTCTCATTAACACATTAATAGCAGCATTAAAACAGGTGTGCTGATGTTTTTGAGTTTTTAAACAATGAAAACTCCCTCAGCGAGACCCAATTATGAGTCAAACGTATTATTAAAATTTCAATCAAAAACATCAATAATAGAAATAAATGCTTAGCTCAACTTCACACTTTTTCCTGATTCATTACAAACCAAAACAAATGAAAGTTTCTGCACGAATAATCGGCCTTTTAATCAGTGCTAATCTAAAATGAGCTCACATCTTTCATAACATTTAAACCTTAGATTTAATCCTTCAAAGTTTTCCATAAGAAGTAGACTAGAATATCTCCGTATTAAATGAAATTGTGTATAACTGTAAAAACATTAGATGTTCTTTAACTTTTACCATTAGTAGTATCCATTTGATCTGTTTCAGGTTGAGTAATTGAGGCTCTCAAAGCACTTTTTATAACACACAAGGGGAAAATTAACAGTGCATGAATCTCTTACAAATGTTCTTATGCCTGAGATTTAATCCAAAACATAGAATCCTATCTGTTTAATTCAATACACCCTCTCTGGTTCCTCTCCTTTCTAAGAAAAGCTCTGTGCAAGCTCTGTGAACTTCAAGAAATTTAGATTAAGCCATAACTTACGAGGCAAGGTGTGAGCTACACTTAAAAGGTGTGTAAATGTCAAGTGCTTTAATACAGCCATAAATAAAAGAGATAAAATAAAGAATATGAATCTTGAGTCACATTCTGCCGCAGCACAGACGTGTCTATCTGTGGGAATTAAGAGATTATAGCAAAATCTCGCCATCACTTTTACGGCAGGCTCAGAGCAGATAGCTCCTAATTCCTGTCTGCAATCCTCTGGGGTTAACCTTCGACAAATGGAGAAGTGGAATTTGCGGGTTATTGGCAGAGGATCTGTAACAGGGCTGACATTTACCATTAGCCTCTCCCTGATAAAAATGACCATTTCTCTGTGAAACACAAAAAGGAAAGATGTTCCGAACACCTTACGATAAACCAGGAGTTCATAAGTGAGAGTCAGTCAAGGAGGGGAATTAACTTACAGCAGGAAGAATTTTGGAGTGGATAGCTCCCCTTCAACCTCTCCTTAGGCTCCTACAAGTGCTGCGTGTGTCCCACTTGCAACCCTTTCAAAGGCAGGTCAATGGCAAGAGATAATTAGCGCAGTAACGTATGATTAGCTGCATAAAGACATTATAAAAATGGACTATCCTGGGGGCAAGGAAAGGTGTCTCAGCACAGACGTACACTTGAAAGACTCAAGAGGGTGAAGGTGCTCTCTAAGCCTGAGAAAAGACACAGGCTACTGTATTAGGGATTTGACCCAGCTTTGAGGACATTACAGTAACATTAAAAAGCACTGTGCATCATTTGGATGTACAAACAAGACAAAACATTTTAAAAATGTCAGTAATATTGAGTTTTTAATGAAGTCAAAGATTGTAAGGAAGAAAAAAGAAATCATAATGACAGAAAATTGCAAGTTGCAACATACAGAGAACAATGCTGTGTGGGAGAAAACGAGGAGGGTACAAAAAATAAAAACACCATTCGGGCATCCATTACTTTCATTCTTCTCTGCACATGTTTCTACATTGTCAGGAGGTGCATAACAGAAAAACAAATTGTAGAAGGCAAGTGAGGTAGAAAAACTAAATAAAAAGAAAAAATGCAATGCAGCTTTCCCACAAATAATGAATGTTTACCTCTATAGCAGTTACCAGGGGGACAGCAGACATTTTGCAGGGGGAAAAGAAAAAGAAAGAAAGGAAAAAAAAAAAAAAAAGTAGGTTTTTGGGTTGTAAAATACATGGCATTATTCACTTCTCACCAGGATGTGATTGTTGGCATACAATCAGCACATGTAAATACATAAAGCCACTGTTGACAAAAAAATTAAAAAAAATAAATAAAAAAAATAAAATTGTATGGACAGGTTGAAAAGAAGTGAATGTAATTCAAATCAAATATTTCAAATTAGTTCAGATGTAGGCAGGCCTAGGGCTGTGACGGTGGCAGATTTTTACCACCCGGTGGTAATGGACCAACTACCGCCGGTGGCGCGGTGTTGTGTATATTTATATATATATATAATTTTGAAACGCAAAAATAAATAAATGAGGCTCAATCATCTATTAATAAACGTGCGTGTTTATTTTAGCACTTCCGTCAGTGAACACTCTGCAAAACACTAAAATAAATATCAAAGAAATAATAGTTAAATAGGAAAGTAGCCTTAAATAAGAAAGTTAAATAGGCTACACCCTGTCTACCTCACGTGAGCGGCACGGCGAGAACCCATTATAATCAGTGATGCTGTCTACACTAGATGCGGCACGATACGACATGACAAATCCCTCACAGTAAACTGCCTCGTCCTGTTTATGACGTACTGACACAAAGTTCAAATGTCCTGTAGACAGACTCAACCTGTTGTGTTGCGACGCTGCGTCCGGGTTAGACACGGTTCACTGTTCCGCCACCAAGCAAGCGGGCACGTTAACTCCTCGTCTGCACGCGCTCTCTGTGGAATGGGAATCGTATGTTGCCACATTTCTTGTTGGCATCTTCCATTTACCGCTGTCTCGTTCGTATTTGGCCAGTTTGGAGAAAGCCTCTCCAATAAAAACCTGACCAGCCGGGCGTTTGCCATCACATGAACTTGAAGGCACTTGTACATGGAAATGATTCCAGATCGGCGATGTAGTATTTGGTTTCCCAACAAGGTCCATCGCTCATCACGAAATAAATTTGCTGAATGCAGAATAAACTCTATTTTCCTGCGCTCAATCCTGCCAATCTAAAGGAAACACCGTGTATGGCGTTTGAGGTAATTTGTGAATTAGCATAGATTTATAGTCTAAATAAAACAATTTGCAACTGTTACTATTATTACACTATTATTACAAAACTTTGTATTATGCTTGTTATAGAGTGTGTGACGTCACGTGCACTACCGCCAGTGGCAATAGACAACCGCGGTGACCGTCACAGCCCTAGGCAGGCCCATTTAATTTAATTAAATGAAAAACTGACCACACTTTAGGCTAAGCTACTTTAGCCTACAAGAGCCTGGTCAAGAGAGACTACAGAGAGAGGGAAGGGAAAAAAGAAAAAAAAAAAAAAAAAAAAAAAAAGAGTGTCTTTTATGAGCGACTCAAAACAATCAAAAGTGTTAGCCAGTCTTCCATAATCTAATTATAATTATAAAACTTATATAAAAGTACTCTGTACCCACCTTCTTTTGCAATGCACAAGTAATCGATTTTCTTGGAATTTGCATGACTTCCTTTCATTAACTGCTATAGGTAAATAACTAGAAGAATAAAGCATAGTAAACAGTGAAACTATGTGCGCTACAAACCAGTGAGTTTATGATCATGAGAATGAATTAAAACAATATGCAATATTAAGCAGCATAACTGACTATTCTTGTATAGCTAAAATTCAAGTTACAAATGGCCGCATCAGCTCTAAAGTTAAAAATAAGGATAAGAGGCTTTTCTACTGATTAAACGATTTGATCATTTGTCAATTATATAGCTAAAATTTAAAAAATTAAGATATACCATGTACAGTATGAAAAATAAATATACATTTTGAGATGAATATCTAAACAGTTGAAAAGAGTGTGCACAATTAAATATTGACCAATATAATAACACAAAGGTTTAGGCTATTTGTTTTATTTAAAACAATTTATTTAAAGGTCCCATATTGTACACCTTTCTGGAGTTTTATTTTAGGTTTTGATGTCATTAAGAATATATATTTGCGGTATATATTTTTACAGTTCTTCTCTCAGGAGCTCTGCTAAGAACAGGTCGATTTTGGCCTGTCTAATTAATATTCATGAGCCTCTCTTCTGATTTGCCTGTTGTTTTCTGAGAGACGCACGGCCAGGCTAACCACAGGTAACTAGCAGTGTTGCCAATTTAGCAATTTTGTAGCTAGATTTAGCGACTTCCCCACCCCTTTTGAGACTTTTTTCAAAAGTTTAGGGACAAATATAGCAACGTCTTGGACAAACCTTATCTAAGTTCTCATCTTGCCCACTGATCTATATTCATCTTTATATATAGATCAGTGAATTTGCCAAAATGATGTCATCAGTGACATTTAGCTACCAGTTTTAGTTACTTTCAATTGAAAGCAGTTGGCAACACTGGTAACTAGGGTCATGTAGGGCCGACGTCACAATTACGACACAGCGCTATTTGGAAGCAAAACAAAGGGAAAACTGGAGGCGGCCCATTCAAACCAGCGCAGATTCAGCTAAGCTACATAAGGAGCTTAAAATATCATCTTGTTGTGATGTTTGGTGCCAGAATCAACGTAATACAGCCTCAAATTAAAAATCTGATCGCATACCTGCTGCCACTGCCAGACAAAAAACCGACGACAGCTATGGTTAAACACGATAAAATGAGTGAACTGGACAGAAACGATCGTCAAAAATGCTCGCATTTGCAGCGCACACTTCTTATTAGAAACGGTTCAATAAAGTATTGTCTTTTGTTGTTATGGGCACGTCTGAAGATTTCTTGCATCTCACGACTATGTAGTGTATTAAATACGTTAATGTCTGTGTGCATATGTGTAAAACAAACTGACGATTTATATATAATCACTTGTAATTGTATATACATTGTTGTGATTAATTGCGGCTGGAATAATAATGTAGCTGTAAAAATAGTTGCCTGCTGAAATTGAAATGTATTTATACCTTCATCATGACTAGACAGACACTGTGAGTTTGTCTTTACTATACATGTTAGACGTGATCCACATAGTAACATCGTCCATCCTTTGAGTGAGAGTGTAACGTTACAGGTCAGCTGATCTGGTTTCGTCCGTTAAAGTTAACCTTTTCGACATGTTTCCGTGGTGTTGTTGCTCAGCAATGGCATGGACGCGATGCTGTCTGGGGGTTTGGCAAAAGGACGGTGGGCGGTGCTCGGGATGGTGACTAAAGGCGGTGACTGAGTAGTTCGGACGTCACATTTTTACGGAAGTCACAAGGGCTCGTGAAAAGGCACAGCTACTTTATGCAGGCTGTGTGCACTTTACTGTGGATTGACTGTTTTGAAACTTATATGGTAGTTACATAGCCCCTAGATCTCAGTTATCATGAAAAAAGCCAGGAAATTTCAGTTTTGACAATATGGGACCTTTAAATTGTGATGGGTGGCTGCTGGCAAATATTATCATTACAACAATTCACACCCAGAAAACACATGCTCAGAGACTGAAAGTAAAGATGCCAGCAGAAGGACACAAATTTCCACATCCAGTGGGCAAACGAACAACACGTCTACTGAGTTACAGACAAGAAGTCAGAGACGGATCAGCTCACAAAGTCTCAATAACACAGCCGAAAAGCCCTGCTGAACTCTAGAATGTTCTTCACTGGTCACTTCACATCGCCAGTCGCCTGAACTTACCCTTTCCGTCCCAAAGCAAATTAGTTTTAGGGACACCCTCCAGTGTTGATGTGTTTCAGGGTTTAGACAAGTAAATGCGGTTTTGATTGCTTGGTGATGTCCAGCAGTGACCTCTCAGCATCCCGCTGATCAAGAGAATTAAGAGGCGAACAGAATACCACCATTTCTCCCACCAAGCCCACAGAAAAATACTCAAGACTGGACTAATAAAGCTTTCCAATCTGGCAACCGCTGAGCTTTTCATTTCTCTAGCCTCAGCGATGAGAAACACTCACTGTGACCACTGCTTAAGACCCCAAGACTCCACTGACATTTACTCCAGAAGAGAGGACAGTGTTGTGTCGAGGCAGTTGCATGGAAATAAGAACGTGTGTGTGTGTGTGTGTGTGTGTGTGTGTGTGTGTGTGTGCATTGCAGGCTGTTTGTGTAAATACATTAATGGATGGCTTGTAACTCCTACTTTAGGAGCTGCTTTTGATAAGACTTTAAAGTCATTTCTGATGTTTGATTAAAGTGCTTGCCTAAAAACCACAACGGAGATGTGTGAATATAAAACATATGCAGCTGACTATCTGCTAATGAGTGGGTTTCAGAGTGTTTAGGATTTATAGAGGGAGCTGATGGTCTGGAAAAGATTGGATTTGGATATTTAAGAAAAGATTAAATGACCCTTCAAAAGTACACAGAGTGAGAGACAAAATCTTAAAAATAACCGCATAGTTATTGGAGACCAAAACCAAAATGAGCACAGCTATAGCCTCAGGTTCGTACAATCACACTTCTAAGAGAAATGGTAAGTATGGAGCAAAGTCACTGTAAAATTAAGAAGGGGTCAGTTGAGTTGATGAGCAGGCAATGTGCTTTGTTAGCTAGTACATCAAAATCACTGCCAATTACTTTCTGTCCCTGTTAGAGAACTGAATGCCTATGTAGCATTTTACAGTAAGGAAGCTAATTGGGTGTTTTCAAGAGGAAGAAATGGGTTAGAGGTGCAAGGGATATACTAAGAAATGCACATACAAAATTTTAGATTAAACCAAGAAATCCACATGAATACTCCCCTTCTATTTGTTTACAAACACTTCAACAGATTGCCTTTACTAAATAAACATTTTAACTTAAAACTACCTGCATAATACCTGCAGAATTTTAAAATGTGCAGTTGCATGCACTACATTATGTGCCAAAAATACAAATGTTACAAACAAAACTTTTAACAATTAAAAAGAAACAGCTTGAAAGCAGCAGGATGAAAACTGTAGAAAAATAGAAACAAACACACAAAATAAGTGTCAACTGGTTAGAGATAGAATGCATCTGTTAAAACATCTGGCCTTAACACTCTTAAATGTGTGAGTATTTAAATAACTATATAAATAAAATGTTTACAAAAATACTATAACTACTTTATAATTAAAATAATATTATGAATACTTATAAAAAAAAAAAATTAAAAAAAAGCCCATTAAAATGAATGTGTTATTGACATGCCGCATAATTTTATAAATCACCAGCAAGTACCACTGTAAATATTCAACACATTGGCCCTAGGCTATACCATTCTAATATGAATTGTTTTTGATTATTTATTATCAACACACACACCTACAGTACAGTTTTTTCAACAACTATGTGATATCTAAACTGTGGAGCAACTCAACCACAATTTACAAGAAAAACATAAGAATTCAAGGTCCTGTCACCCTGCATCAGACAGACTGGCTCCTCTGGAAGTGGTGGTTTTCTACAGAGTACCAAGCTAAGTTACATCTGGGTAGACAATCACTCACACCTGTGTTCCTACAGCTTACTGTATCCATCTTCATCACCACTGGCAGCTCCTACTGAAGCACTGGCTCACTAGGTTGTTGTACGTTTGTGGTCGGGGAACCCAGTAGCAAGAGCAAAACAAAGGCTGAGAAAAAAAAAACCTTATAGAGGAACATGTGCTTCGGTTTGTTATGATGAGTACAACTATGGAATAACCATAGCTGGAGATTTCTATAGACCTTGGGGTAACTCATAAATGTTGAAGGCACATTGACAGGCATTCTACTATCTCATCTGCATTGCTAAGCAGATTAATAGGAAGACACATTCTGCAAATGAGCCCGAGATTTACATGCACATTCACCGGTTTTAATTGCATAATTCAATTAATTTAAATGAACAGTTCACCAACAAAAAGAGTCATCATTTACTCATACATTCTAAACCCATATGACTTTATTCAGCAATGTCATAAACTGAAAATCTTCCCTTCCACTGACGGTTTCAAATATGCTGTATCAAATCAAGTCATGTCAGGTTTGATGTCAGTACTAACAAAACAAAACATACTGGTAAAAAAAAAAAGTAAAAAAAAAAAAGAAAAAAAAAAGGTGTTTTTATAGACTAACTTTGCTTTCTGGTGAGCTCTTCCTTTAAACACCTCCATTTTGTTTACTTCATAAAAGCCTGGCCCAGAACAGACAGCATCTGGATTTGTTACCTTGGCTAAAATCTGCAAACAAAAGCTGCAGCTTTAAAGTGGAAGTGAAGCAGTCAGTCAAGTTTACATTATTTAGTAAAGTGACTTCCACTTTAATTTAAAAAATATATAACAAACACGATTAATGTAACCATTTTAAAGAAAAAAAAAGATGTTTTGTTATAGCTTTTGGAGGGCCGCCATCTTGCAGTACCACCGTGTGTGACGTCACGGGGTTGGTACGCTCCGTTGGCCAGTAAAGTAATATATAAGAATTTCTTTACTTTTTGAACACACGCTTGTTTAAATGGAGGAAGACGAATCTGAAAGGACTGTTGAGCCCATAATAAGTGCAAATGCTCATGCATTTGAGCCGATACCGCGAGGGGACCGAGCAGTACTGCCGTTAGAAGTCATGAACCTACTCTGGTTTGGGGTGAAGAGTGGGTCGGAAACAAATCGCGTTTACGTGGATACTCGTCAAAACAGCCATTAAAGGCAGGGTAAGCGATTTCTGGAAGCCAATGTTGATATTTGAAATCACCAAAACAAACACGCCCCTATATCTCAAAAGGGTCTCGCCCCTATATCTCAAAAGGGTCTCGCCCCTATTTTGATAGATCCACCCCACATATACGTAGCCTACACAACCCAGGCAACGATTAGTTCTGTGAAACATAAGCCGCTTTTCCACCAAAATTACCTGGAACAATATATCCCAGGAAATTTTTTCCCCCAGACTTGTTGCTGTCTGCGTTTCCATCGCGGTCTAAAGTACCGAGAAGATTAGGCAAATAGTCTGGTGACGTAACGTTAGGTCTGCGCGCGATTCTCAATACCAAGTATGCAAATTTCAGACTTGCATCCTCGGTAGTTTAGACTTCACGAGTTAGACTCGGGAGTGTGAACTCCCACGGACGGAACGACACAAGTCCGGTAATTCTGCAAAGAGCAGCGTACTTGATAACGTCAGTCAGCTTACCTTGGCTGCTGCAATGAGGACACTGTATTTACAGACGAAATATATCAAACACCACTGCCTCTTTTTGTTTCGCTGGTGGAAACAACACGAGACCGTGCTGCCGCGACTGAGAGTGGCTCGACGGTGTTTAGAGTCCTGCAGCAGCAGCAAGCGCAAGTGACTTCAGCGCAGCTGAAGAGTTCTGCCTTCAAATGCACGCAATAGGCTAAAGCTTGCTGCAAAGCCCCAGCAAACATAATAACCATGAATGTGTCCGCAGAAAATAGTAAAGAGATATTTGAATTATTTACTAATAAACTAATGTTTTCTGAGTCCGTGTAGCAAGGATGAAGTTGCTGATCCTGACTTGCCGTCTCCTCATTAGACGCGCCTTTAGAGAGAAATGCATCTTTATTGATTATGATTAAGATTATTATGTGAGTTTGTTTCTGATTTTTTTTTGTTTCAAGTAAGTAAATAATTTTAAGTTTTCTTATGATATTTCAAATCTGAGCATGTATTCACTGTTCATTTTTGAAAGCATTCTGTTCTTGGAAGATTTACACATACTGTTTTATGGTGTGTATATTGTTCTTTTGTTGGTATTGTGAGTGCACACAAATAAAAGTAGACCCTTTACAGTTCCGGAATGATGTATTACTTTATTCTTATCAAAAAAAAAATGACGGCGTAGGCTATTTTAATTTGTTTCCACTGAAAAAAAATCCAAGTGTTTGCTCTGGTGCCTCCATCGCCCTGCAGAGCGCTTTAGCTTCAACTCTCTGCACAAACTTATAGGCTAGTGCACATCATTATTATAGCGCGGGTTTAACGTTTAAACATTGTTATATGTTTGAACTGTTTAGTATATCTATATAGATTTTATTTTTAGGCTGTCCTGATGATATGAGAAGGCTAAATTGATCAAACATAGGCTATGATCAGCTCGATTGTATGCCGCTGGCCGTTTTAACAGCATTTTTAAAAAAAACAAAAACTTATATTTAACGAACAAAAATGCTCCAAACATTTTTATAAATTAACTTAATAAAAAAACTAAATGAAATATAATCTTTTTGCCATTCCATACAAAACTAATTATTTTATACAAAATAGTAGTATAAGTCATTTTAGGAGAAGAGGGAAAAAAAAAAAAAAAAAAAAAAAAGAGGGGTTTCTGGTCGGACTCGGGCCTGTAATCGATGGTTGTCGGTCACGGAATGTGGGCTAGGCCTGAGCATCTCGGGCCAGGGCCGGGTTAGGGCCTAAATTTGAGGCCCGTGCAGGGCTCTAAGCCGCAGAAATGTAGTTCAGGGAACGTACATACATTACAATGAAACAAAATATTATATCAAACATTGCCTGTTTTCATTTTAACATATTAATAGAACAATAGAATAAAGACCAAAGATTACCTGTTAGATTTACCCAAAACGAATTTTATCTTATGTTTAACCACTACAGAGACATCAGAGCCAGCGGCAAATGTCAGAAGGACTAGCCGAGGTTATGCTCCTCTCTTCGGGATACATGAGCACTGAGCGCCCGGTGATCGCGTGGAGCTCACGTCTCCGAAATCTGCGAAGCACATTTAGGTGCTTTTTTTTTATAAATAAACCGCAAATTTGTGTTTTAAACAACTACATTCTGGCCTGAAATACACGCGTCCAGTGTAGGCAGACTTTAGCTGTTGCGCCGCACCCGTCCGGTGTAGACACGGTGTTACTCACCTATCGGGAAGAAACAAAGCAACCTCGGCGTCCGATCGCAGGCCTTCAACTCCTTGAGTTCTCTCCAGCACTGGAAAACTGATCCGATATTTACACAGGTCCTCCTTCTTGCCTTATTGTTCCGCAGACGTTTCCTCTTTTGTTTTTTTATCCGCCATCTCTATCTTTCTGTCGCTCGGCTCGGCTGTTCACTGAACGCTCTCTCCTCCATATCCTGAGTAGACACGCCCCTTACTGCTGATTGGCAACAAGTTTGTTTTGGTACTCGGCCCCGACTCAGTTTTCTAAAACGTTTTTGAAAAATTACATACCCCACCTTTAACAAAATATTCTGTGCATTTGCTCAAGCAGACTAGAAAGAGGACTCAATTTGGTACTCGCGTGCAGTCCGAGCCGAGCGCTTTTTGCGTGCGTGGTGTGTGTGCACAGATAAACAATCTGTCACAGCGCACGAGTACCGCATTGAAATCTCTTTCGTGCTGACGCGCTTTTGAATGGCTTAAAACGCTTTAATGTTTAAACTGACAAGGCTTAAAGCACGTGAGAATGATAAAGCAGCACTAGCCCGATCATTCACTAATAGGTGATTAGTTAAACTGCGTTCTCTTAACAGCAGGTAAATTTGCAGGTGAAAATAAAACGTGTTACATACCACCACTGGTGAACGAGCCAGTGTAATGCAAATATGTCTGAAAGGTCTGACATTAAGATTCATATTACTGTATGAAGTGTTGTTTGTTTACATTACGTTGCGCCTCGCATTATAAAAACAATGTTTGGGATACAGTGATCAAAACTTTGTGATGAGGTGATATTGATATAGATATTGTATGTGTTGAATATTAATCCAAATTATGGTGAAAAACAAAACATTTGTGTGTTAAAATAGCATTTGTGTGTTCAAAAAGTATAGAAATGCTTATATTACTTTACTGGCCAGCGGAGTGAACCAACCCAGTGACGTCACACGTGGTGGTACTGCAAGATGGCGGTGCCCTTGCCCCAAAAGCTATAACAAAACATCCTTGTTTCTTTAAAACGGTTACATTAATCTTGTTTGTTATATTTTTTTTTTTTTTTTTTTTACTAAAGTGGAAATCAATTTACTAAATAATGTAAACTTGACTGACTGCTTCATTTCCACTCTTTGAAGAAAAGAAGAACATGTTTTTACAGACTCCAGGGATACTCCCAATGCCGCACAGCTGTCAGACCATTAGAAGCCAAATATGAAAAAGAACCACTCAACTAAAGTTAATAAATGAGTGGGCATTTCTGTCAGTGCTGAGCACACTATGGTTGTTTACATAACCTGAAAGAAGTATGTGAAATCTCCATTTTTCTCTGTTGAATAAAATATCTCACTCTGGATTGATGGATGAATGTTGTGACTGCCTAATGGTAGCGCTGTCCTTGGAACAGAGATCAGCTCAGCGTGCCTGTCCCTGTATTTTAATGAATCTGGGGAAACATTCAGACTATAACACACATACACAATCTGTGTGTATCTTAAAACTAACCCTTTTCCATTACCTCAAGCCTTAATTGTTTTTCTTTTTAATTTTCTCTTTTTTCACTCTGCTGTTTTATCTACGCTGAACATCACCTAAAGTAAGATCACATTAACATCTAGAAAGGCCGCAGTCATCCTGTTACAAAGACTACATGATTTAGTTCACAGTTCCTTTAGTATTTCAAGTCTGTTTTGACACACACTTCATGCCACTGTCAAGGTGTCATTGAGTCAGGTCTGTAAATGAACAAAGCTTTTGATTGACTGCGATTAGTCTGGCTTTCTCTCCTCACAACATTTGCAACACTGTATGACTGCTATTAAAGTGTCAGGGTGAAAAAGCTGTGTTCTTTTCGGAAAATTCCAACTAACAACCTGTGTTTGACAACATCGGTGAAGGGTTTTTTGTTGTTGTTTGTTTTGCTTTGGGTTTTTTTTTTTTTTTAGAGAGTTCTCTATAAAATCTGCCTACAGTTATGCATTCGATGGTGTGATAAGGTCAAAGCACAATGGTCTTTTTCAATAACCACAATCTTTTTAGAGGCACATTTTTTTCAAAATCAAATTAATGACCAATGTCATACGTTCACCTTCAGGTTTTCAAATGGAGGAAAATAAAATGTTGAAAATCTGACCTTCAGCCATGGTTCTTTGAAATACTGTTGCCAAATCATCATGCAATAACCACAAAAAGCTCTTTCAGTAGTACTGCAACAACACACCAATAATGTTAAAGGGATAGTTCACCCAAAAATGAAAATTCTGTCATTAATTACTCACCCTCATGTCGCTCCAAAACCATAAGACCTTTGTTCATCTTCGGAACACTTGTCAGGGCTCCAGACTGCGACTAAAACGGTCTCATTTGCGACCAAAAATATTAATTTGCGAGTGAAGTTCTTGCTTAGGTCGCCACTGGCGACTATATATATATTCACATGTTATGACTTAAAAATTTGCATGCAAGGCCTTTTTTCCTAATTGTTTTGCGATCACATCTTTTGTTATGTTCACGTATTAAACTGAGATGATGTGCATCAAAGATTTAGTGGAAAAAAGTTTCAAACAAAAAGTTTCCTCGTCTCTGCCGCAGAGCAGTGCTGACGCACACAGTCTGCTAAACGCAGCTCAGTTGTGCCCTGCGAGAGAGATTGAAATGGAGACGTGCAAGTGAAAGTGCAGAAAAGCTGTGTCTATTTCGTGCACAACTTGAACAAACTTCAACAAGTAAAGCTGTCAGCTCTGTGGATATTGGCAATATCGTCAACAATTCTCATTTATAATCATTACTAATATGGCTTCTTATCGAGATCTGTGTGTCTAAGTCTATAAGTCTAAGTCTATATGCTGTGTTGTTCTGTTAATGCGTGGAATTCATGTTATTTGAAGCGCACTTGCCGTCCAGTAATCGCAAAAAGCTTTGTGCTTTGTTACTTTTTAATAAACAAAATATCAGCTTTAAAATAATGCCAAATTCATAACGAAATTCAAACAATACGGTTTTGGCGGTCTTTAATGCGGACCACCAGCGTACACTTTCGGTAGTATAAATACAAGTAGTCCGCGTCCGCGCTGTCCATGTACGCGTCCGGATTGCGCACGCATTAAGTATAAAACACAGGCTTAATGCAGGAGGCGTGATCGCTTTAGCGCCTCAGTTCAAGCAGCAAGTGAACCCATTATATCTTTCTATTTACTACTATAGTATGAAATGAACATGATTTAACATCAAAAGGTGGGCTATTTTATAAGAGAGCCTACAGTACAACTTACTGAAATGTCTCATGTAAAAGCTCATTCAGTGTTTCAAACTGCGGAAAATGTGTAAATCTTGTAAACATTGCACTGTAAAAATATTACCTCAGAATAACCACTCAGTGTCCATAAGCTCATCAGTCAGCTAGAAAAATAACTATAAAGAGGAGAATTTTGCTATATTTATGCGCTATTGCATATTAAGATTTTTACTTAATCTGTTTTCTACATGATTCAACTCCTCCTATAAAATTGCATTTTACTAATGAAGAAAAACAGACTGAATGTGTGAAAGACATGACAACATTTATAGGATGCATTGAGGAGGAGCCCAAACTACACTCAGAGGCCAAGTGATGCTTATGGTCTGTGATATTGGTACAGATTCTGTGTAATGAACAATTCTTTGTGACCGTATATTTCAAGTTTGAAAAGACATTTAGTTCTCACTTTAAGTGAACCTTAGTTCCCAGGTCGACCTGATCATCTACAAGATGGATTAAAATGCTGATAAAGTCAAGAAAAGATGAGACAAACACATGACTGTACGATTGAAATGTTAAAATGTAGGGAAAAAAAATAAAATGATAATATTAAAATAAAACACTTTTATTCTGCGGCACCTAAAAACATGGCGCCTAAGTTTTTTTCTTATAGGAGCCAATGGCTCCTTACTTGATTTTTTTTGTCTGGAGCCCTGCATATTAAGATATTTTTGATGAAATCCGAGTTTTCTGACCCTGCATAGACAGCAACGGGACTACCACATTCAAGGCCCAGAAAGGTAGTAAGGACATTTTTAAAACAGCTCATGTGACATCTGCAGTTCAACCTTAATTTTATGAAGCTATAAGAATACTTTTTGTGTGCAAAGAAAACAAGAATAACGACTTTATTCAACAATTTCTTCTTGTGTGTCAGTCTCCACCGTGCGTTCACGAGAGTACCCTGATGCATGCGTGTGATGCTGCTGACGTAGGAGCCAGCATTCTGATGTAGAACCCGGATGCTGTACATAAAACAGTCTTCGTAAATATGTCTGGAGATTTTGCCCAGACTTATTTATTTGAACCAAAATACACAGACGATGAACAAAGAGAGATGGACGTTCTACGTCAGAATGCCGGCTCCTGCATCAGCAGCACCACACGCATGTGTCATGGTACTCTCGTGAACGCATATTGAAGACTGACACAGAAGACAATGGAATTGTTGAATAAACTCCTTATTTTTGTAGCTTCTTAAAATTACAGTTGAAACACTGATGTCACATTGATTATTTTAACGATGTCCTCACTACCTTTCTGGGCCTTGAACGAGGTAGTTACATTGCTGTCTATGCAGGGTCAGAAAGTTCTCGGATTTCAACAAAAATATCTTAATTTGGGTTCCAAAGATGAACAAAGGTCTTGCAGGTTTGGAACCACATGAGGGTGAGTAATTAATAACAGAATTTTCATTTTTGGGTGACCTATCCCTTTAACTCAAGGTAAGCCTCTAATTCTTGGTATCTTCAGCTGAAAGGAAATTATGTACTTTAAGAAGACTTCTATTTTCCTTAGTAGCTGTGTCTTTAATACCACAGATTATTGGTTTTAGTTCCTAAGCCAATTTCTTTGGTGGCATAACTTCATTTTCGAAGTCAATTCATTAACTACCAAACTAACATAAATATATATTCTATACATCTATCAGGCAACTGCTACTGACAGGGTGGCCTCAGTTTATTTGGTGCGCACTGGGTCAGATGGTGGTAGAGTTCGGTTAAGGAAGCATGGCTTGTAGCAACAGTATTAGACATGCTAACGAGGAAAGAAACAGTTAATGAGACACTAGTTTGCTTAAAAGCCTTATTATTCAGTATGTCTCCCAATTACTCTGACTTTCAGAAAAGACGAACAATGGTACAGATACATGCTCTCGATGTGGTTTATTAGCATTGTCAATCATTAAAGCCTTATTTGCAAGCACACACATATACACACACAAAAAAAAAAAAAAATGTTTTTGGAGCCAGGAGACAGTTGTGTTTTAATGCCAAGCCAAACATAATTTCCTCAAGGAAAAAAAAAAAAAAAAATTACCATTGTCCAAATTCATGCTTCATGCTCCATGTTTGATCATATGACAAACCAAGGATAGTCTGTAAACTGATGGAAAGCAGTTTCCCTGATACCATGCCTAAATAATCAGGCTAATCCGGAACTACAGTCTGGATGGTAGCCGGTTTCACGCATGTGACATTTGCCAACTCTATTGTTCCTTTTTACAATGAAATGGTTGAATTCCAGAGCACATATGGAGCTGAACAAAAGAGCCACACCGTGAATGTGGGATAAATTGATCAGTCCCATTATCATCCAAGTATTAAAACCCAATAATTATTTCAGGATCAACAATTTTGTGATATTTTGAAGAGGACACAAAAGTGGAATAGAAAGGTTAGTTACAGGTTAATCTTTGTAATTACCAAGCAAGTTATTATTCCATGAAGCAGATGAGGGTATAAGAATAGCATTGATTCTGTCGATTCATTACTTTCAGTAGCATTTCTCTGAATATGTGGCACTCACATGAACCAGGGATCATAAATAATGGAGGTAGGGATTATGATGATGGTGCTGAAAATATGTTTAGAGTTCACCTTCCTGCTGTGTCTTACTGCGTTCCCATTCACAGCTCAAATGCGGTTGGTCTGTGTCACTACTGGACGTATACTGTGACTAATTAAGGGATGAGTGTTGGTCTGAGTGTGTCTAGGGTATGTATGCAGTCTGTCTTAATTCATTAGCTATCAGAACACGATGAGTCAACATCCTCCATTAGCTCACACTGATATCGTTTCCTGACCATCCACCATTTCTATAATCAGTGCCAACCATCCTCACTGCATAAGTAGAGGATGGTATGCTTATCGCTTTCATTTGAATTTCATTTGGAATGACAGCAAGGTTTGCTGAAGTGCAATTCACAGGCAATGGATTCTGGGAAATAAAGTGTTTTTTCTACTCTAGAAGTTCATTTATATTGATATTGTGAAAAGATTAAAACAATATATATATTATTTTAGTTTTAATAAGTATGTCATAAGTATGACTTATAAAAATGATTTAATATCTATCTATCCATCTATCCATTTGTCGTCTATTCATTTTTCTATCATTCTATCCATCCATCTATCTTCCATCCACCCATCCGTCGATTCATCCACAGTTCTATTCATCAATCTTTCGATCTATCAATCTATGATGAATCTGAATTCATTATCCTTAAATTTCAAATTGCAGTTCAGCAACCTGTTTGCTACCTCAAAATCAGGAATTGAAAAAGAATTAATAATGCATTCTCAATTCAGTTCTGAATGCCACATAATTCTGGCCATCTTGTATTCAAACGTCAAGGATTTGTTGTTTCCAGCTCTTTTATCATCACTTAATGAGCACTAAACAAGACCTAATGACAACACAACAATTGCCAAAAGACCAAAAGCTTTGACTACGACCATCCATTCCAGGTACAGCAAATGGTAATTATACCCAGACTCTATGCTGGCAATGGCAAGGTGAATGTTTTTAAAGGTGAATGTTTTTAACAGAGAGAGGGAGAGGAGCCTATGCCAGAATCTATAGTTTCAATTACCAGGCAAGACGAAGGAGCAGAGCCAACAGGAAAGGCTTCACTGAGAGAGGCAGTTATTCGTCAAGAACACAGACAGGGGGTAAACAACTGGGCCTGAATGTCAAAAGACAAGAGATGCAGAGAGTGAGAGATGAAGGAGGGCAGGAGCAGGCAAGTGCAAGAGAGAGAGAGAGAAACTCCAGGACGTTTTCAACATTTAAAGTAATGTCCATCCATCAAACTAGTCAAAGTAGGGTAAGAAGAAGCTTATTTGAGTATGAAAACGGAAATTTCAAAAACACCAATACATCACCGTCTGTTCTGTCCAACATATCCAATTTTTAAAAAAGGGTTTGCAATAAACCGTGTATAACCTAACAAGAAAGGATGTGAAAAACTACATATTTTCAAAGTTGAATAGGTGGTGGGTAGCTTGAATGAACAGTCAGTCTAAACCAGCCCAGGATAAGCCTGATTATAATCATAAGAGTCTCCACTAAAATTCAAGATGTGAAATGTCACATACTGTAATGCACAACAAAGTAAAGAGAGAAAAACAAATGATTATAACTAATTCAAGTAACTAATTCAATTTTGCTAGTGGATTTTCAACTTGAATTTTTTAACCTTATAAAAGTAGATGCAAAGACGTACTCACAGCAAAAAATTCATTTATTATACATCTGTCAATGCAAGTTAGAAGTATTTCCTATAAATGTTTAATAGTATTCCTTTTCAAAAGCCTTGATATCTGTAAAACACCTTTATTGCCTTCAAAAGGTTTTAGTGTTTTTTATTTATTTGGATGAAGAAAAATGTTGGGGCATCTATTTTGAGATAATTTTTTGGGAGAAAATTCAATATTCCAATACATCGGGAGTTCGATCATGATTGTTGAAGGGCTACGAGTTTCAGCAGTCCAAATGCAGAAAGAGACTAAAGCTGATTGGAGAAAAACCACGAGTCCCGACCAGCCACTCGAGATAGCAAATACAATCCAAATTGAATCATCCTGAAATCTCCAAGCACTCAAAAATAATTAAATTCTCAGCGGAAAGAGAGGAACGGCATTATAATTAAACTCCCTTGTTCTTGTTTCTCTTCCATCATTCGCAGGCCCTGTAAATGAACGCAAAGCTAACCGACAGGAGGATTAGATTGGGGAATTAATTTCGGTAGAAAAAAATGCATTTTTATCCACCTTGCTTGAATCCTGCATATAGAGTTTCCACTTGTGTGGAGCCATAACGTGCAATGGAAGAACCAGAGGATTTGTTGAAAACACAATTCTAAGATGTGTATGCTTGTCAGTCTGTCTCGCCAACACATTGGGACTTAAAAAACAGACAAACAATCCTCTAAGCGGTGTGGCTTAAAACTAAGAAATCAATCTAATGCAGGTAGCTCCAACCATGAGCAAGAGTGCTTGGGGCAAAGACTCAAATGCAAATCGAGCAGCAAGCTGATTAACCTATAAGTCACTTGAGGTATATAATGTTGATGAATGTTAAAGAATGACAATTAAAACAAAAAAAATAATAATGAAACATACGTGGCCATCATCATTTGCATCCATTAAAGATAAAGTGTCATGGCATGACTAAGCTGCACATATCAAATATTAAAAGTTGCATATAAATATTAGGATTTTAAGAATAGCTTTTATATTAATGTCAGTCTTTATTTCCCTCCAGTATTCTAGCATAAAAAGCTCCAGACTATTTGCAGAAAAGCAAAATAGCAAACTACACATTGGGAGATGATGTAAAATCACATCTTGCCATCCTTTACCACAGCATTATGAGTTCATAAGTACACATGAGGAAGTTCAACCTCCCTCTTACCTCAGGACAAGAGAACAAAAGAGACAAACTAAAATGAGGGCAATCATCTCTGATAAATACAGTCTTTAGCCTGTCAATGTCCTCATAAGAGGCCTGCAGTTACAGATATTTTTATCAGGGCAAACCCACCCAGTGTTTCCTCTAGGATTTTTTCCAGCTGTGGTGGCAGGACTATTTCCCATGGGCCACGCCCCCTCCCCACACAAGAATCACATGCACTCAGAATTGAATTTATTATAACTAAAAAAAGACATGTAAATAGTAAATAAAATATGAACGAATAAATTAATGACAATCAATAGCACAAACAAAAACAATAACAAGATACAAATTAAATTGGTAATAATCTATTGAACTTTAAAATAACACTGGATAGTCTTCACTGTATAAATAGACAGTAATGACAGACAGCAGCAGGTTTATTTAGGCTGCTGTCTCTTTAAGACCTCAAGCAGGGATCTAAAATACAGTTACACAGGGCTTACATAGTAAGCATACTTTTCTTTTTAGGAGTGCTTGCCCTCCTAATTTAAAAAAAAAAAAAAAAAAAAAAAAAAATTAGGAGCACCTTCTGATCAATAATAAAAAATGAACCTTCCTAATATGAGGTGATATTTGACTCCTTAAAGTGATTTACAGGAGCATTTTCTTTTTACCTTTGGCATTTTTCTAATTTTATTAAAAGTATGTCTTCAAAAAATTAAATTTATAAGGTTTTTAGAATTTATAATTTAAACAATACAATAAGAAGTAGAATAAGACAAATAAGTTAGCAGTCATATGAAATTAGTATTAATAAAAAATTAATTTGCACTACAGAGGTGGCACAGAAGAACATAAAAAAGTGGCTTGTAGGTACGTTTAATGAGGCTCAGAGGTGGCATGAGTGCAGTTAAATTCATGTTGAGATTGTTTTAAATAAAATGTTGAATATAGAAATATTAAATTTAAATAACCGAAATTATACTTTAAAATGAAACTGAAACCGCCAGCAGGTGGCGGCATGTCACTGATTTTATCACTGAATCATTCATTAAATTGATTCGTTCGAACAGCTGATTCATTCAGGAATGAAGCAAGTGACTGTGTTTATGAATGGAGAATCATGAATCACTGACTCACTAGATTCGTTTAAACACGCAGTTCATTCATGAATGAAACTCCGCTGTGTTTGCTTTTAGAGATGCGTAGCGCTCAGCTGTTCCTTTATTTGGAACTATTTTCCTTGATGAAATGGCACAAAATCAGGCAGTAGTGTTATATTCAGACAACGTAAGTCACTTAATATTAACTTCTTGTTTATTTAACTGTTGTATTAAATAAATATCACATTTGCAAACTCCCTTAATAATCTTTAAAAGCTGTCACTCTCAGTTTATCGCGATCTGGGGGCTCACAGAAAACGGTCTATAAGAGAGCGCGCGGGTGAGTTCTCTTTCACTTTATATAAGCAAGACTCAAAAGCACGTGCAAATGATACACTGCGTCATCTGTCACTGCGTTATAAGCATGAAACCTGCGGGAATGAGTAGAAATATTATTAATAGCCGCAAACCAGCGCTGAAATTCAAGTCCTGCTCTGTCACTATGATGTTACCGAGAAGCTGCAGCCGTGGCGGGGATGATTTTTGGCGTGGCGGCTCGCCACGGCTGAATGAATGTAGCGGAAACACTGCCACCCATACAATATCAGACTTGTACGTAGTCGGCAAAGGCACACAACAACAAATGAACAGGGACACGCAGGCACACGGTGTCTCTGTGGTGATTCTGCACCTTTGCTTATTATTTTCTGTTTTACAAAGATGCTGACATATCTGACACAGGAACTGATTGGATGACCTTTAGGTCAAAAGAGTCCGTCTTCTTATTCAGTATCAAGGTTAGTAATGGAAATCCATTATGGATCAAAAAGAAGCTCAAAGGGACAGAAGAGAAATCAAATGTATTTACCGCTCATCCTTTCAGGTTTATATGTTAGTCTGTGTGGCTGCAATCATTCTTTGACTTACGGTTTTTGCAGCTGTGATGATGTACTGAAGGACCATCTCCCTTTTTGTGCTCAAGTCCTTCTCTCTGAGAGGAGCTTTCTTCTCTTCATTAAGATTCATATCCTCCTGAAAACACAAGTAAGAGAACAGAAAAAAATCTCTTTACGAGAAAAATCCTCTTAAGATCTTTAGTATTGTGACCTGCTTTATGAGAATCTCCATCATAAGTGCAAGACCCCTGACCCCAAATACAAGAGCCTAACAAATCATAAACTGATTTCAACATATTTCTGCCCAAAAGAAAATAGTACTGGAGATGTTGGGTGTAAACATAGTGAAGAAAGGCAAAGAGCACTTGCATCTTTCCATTTCAATGCTCACAAATCAGATGCCTAACACCTGTTCTTTTTGGAACTGCAAATAAATGAAACCGCAGGAAGTCAACCTCTGCTTGTGAATCCATCAGGCAGATATGTCTTTCCTGCGTCTTAAGACATTAAGGAAAAGGAAAGGAGATGAAAATGACAAAAACACAAAGAAAGTCTTATAATGCATGTTAAATATCTCAAAGGAAAAAAAGGATATTTTACATATCTTTAACCCTTACAGACCCAAGCATTTACAGTATATTCATTATGTTTTTTTTTTGTTTGTTTTTTTTTTATTCTTTAACATGTCTTTAGGATGGCATTAGTAATAAAAACAATTTTGTTTAAGCAAAATGTGCATCAGGGTATGATTTAGAAAAAACACTGGTCATTTAGGGTTGCAGAATTCCACCTATATTTTTTGATACACTAAATAGAAGTTTTGAATGCACAATAACACAATTCAGCACACAAATGCATTTGAAAAATAATATATTTCAATCAGTAAGGATATAGTTATGAAAAGTTAAGAAACTTCACTATTTGGCCACTTAAAGTCCCCATGAAATCAAAATTAAAGTTTTTTTGGCTTTTAGATGAATGTGTTAGCCTTAAGATTATCTATAAGCTAGTGCGCTTCAAAACAATGACAACATTCACATTTACAAGATTTAAGCATTCAAAACTTACACTCTCACTTCCGCCAATATTAATAAATGATTTTGATGACATCACCCTGCACTTCAGCTTCTCAATCTTTCTGTCCAATCAAATGCTCTCTAGAATCCAAAGCGTCCCGCCCCTTACACTAAAAATAGACGCTGAAGCGCCAGCTGAGATCGGTCACTTGTTCACAGGATTAGTATTTTCTGTATGGTGAATGGCACGTGGTGCACTATATAGGGAATGGAGAATGATTCAGACAGTGTAAATATGCTTTCCGTTGGGGTGAAAGAAGGTTTCGCGCTGTGTCACGCAAACCGCCGCAACACGCACAGTCTGCTACGGACCAGAGACGCGATAGCACGGAGCGGATCATATAGGCAAATCGGCGCGGACCATAAAACATATTGGATCCATTTGAGTTCTACACTGAATGCTATATTTTAAAGCAACATGGATGAGATTGTGGCTGTCATATGCTGTCAAATGTGGCTTTACCAAGCTCAACAGCTCTGGTCTAAACTGATATAAAACGAAACGCTATTGGCTATTACAAAAGAGGGCAGGACTGCTTAATTATGTCCCGCCCTGTCTTCCTGTTTCAGTTGAAATGTCAACATATAGAATAACGCTGCGTGTTTCGAAGCACTTCAGTGGACCTTTAAATACATTTAAATAAAAATTTGAATGAATTGAAAAAGTATGGCATTATATTATTCATATAGACTCCATTGAATAGACTTTTGTGGGAACAATAGAAAAGTTTGACCACCTAATGCTCACCATTGCATTTTTACTAAACTTAGAAAAATGGTCACAAACGTACACGCATTCAAAATTTCAGAGCATGTAAGCATTTGCACATCACTACACACCCCATCTAATATTTTTTATACTTAAATCAATTAATGTCTCAAAGGTGTTCCAAAAGGACCCCCTTTTAGTGTGACTTGGTAGCTACGCAATTTTTTCCCCAACAAAACAGTTGTTGTAATTGACTGTCAGCTACTGTTGTGTAGTTTTTTCTATACATTTAGGGAAAGCTAGGTATTATTTAAATTGTTTTAAACAAATGTTGTAATTCTGCTGCTATGCTGGGTCTCTAAGGGTTAAAGCTGATTGTAAAAGTATGTCTGGTTTTCTGCAGGAGTCATTGAGTGTTTTTGATGAAACACTTCAAAAATTAAAACAGTTTACAAATAAAGGGACATTTTTGCTCAATTGTAATAAGATTGGCTATTCTTAAACAACGGTTGTCTATGTTGACATTTTTGTGTGCAATTTTGTGAGATCTTTTGAAAATTAGTACCTAATACCAGCCTGACTGAAGAAGTCATGAATTATGTATTAGAAAATCTAATGGGCCAATTTCTGAAAAGATTAAAAATTAACAGTGAAACAGAAATGAGCATGTTCATAAATCTGAACCTGTTGTACTGCTAAGACAGACATTGGCAGATATATTTGGCAATTTAACTTCCCAGATTACTGAAGCAACACGTCTCGTGCCAAAACAAACTAGCGAGCTGCACTTCTCAAATTCACTATCTCTGACAGCGATGGAGACAAAAGAAAAGAACTAGGGCGCATCCGTGGACAGTTCACAACTACCATCAACAAAGAGAAAGGGCATGGAAATCTCAACGCAAAAGACAGAACAATAAAATCGATAAGTGAGAGAAGAAAAAGCGAGAGATGAGAGGGAGAGACAATAACGGCTGCATACGATATTGAGTGCAACTGTCCTAGTGTCCTCCAGTCTTATTTTCCTTTCCCCACAGAGCTTTCCCTTTCTTCCCTTTTCTGAGATGACAGATCAGCAGAGCCGTTTAAGATTTCACCAGTTCGCAGGCGTGATGCAATCCTCGTGTGTCAGAGAAAGAGAGCGAAAGAGAGAGGAGGATGCTGGGATAGGCGCGGATAGGGCGCAGAGCGGAAAGGCATCCATTACCACCATTGGCCCTGTCACCTCTGCTGGCATGCTCATGTATCCAAACTCGCACTTGCCGTGACTAATGACTGCGTCTCTGCCCACGTTATCCACACTCTTCCTTCTCTACCCAGCAGTGGCTGCTCCTGTCACTCAATCCTGCGCTCGGAGATGCTGCTCAACTGCTAACACCACCTCCACTCTTAGAAAGGGCACCTACGGGGACCTCCGTACGATAGCACTAAGGCAACGGAAGACTGTGCAATGTTTTAAAACGATACTTGTGGGAAATTTGATGAAACAGATGTGCTTGAGATGAATGTGTAACAAAAGTGCAACGGACTTCAGTCAACTTTCAACAGCTGCAGATTATTTTTTTCCTCAGAAACCTGAAGGATTGACAAAAATATTAATTACAATACATTAAAATAAATTAAAATTCTAGTGAACAGCATTCTACAAAATTATTTTTGTTATAAATGTGCACTTTTTGTCCAAGTCCAAATCAAAACTAGATTGTAGGGGTTAATTTTTTTGTGTGTATTTTCTTTCATTTACCACAACAAGCTAAGCTGCTTGCAAACATTTGTCAGTGACTGTATGATGCATGTTCAATACGATACGAAAGTGAGTAAGTGTTTGAGTATGCGTATTTATAGGCATGAGGGCCTCGTCCTACTATGAATATAAGCTGATTGAGGTCAGTGACCCATAACAATCCATTTCATTATGAAAAGGTTGCGTTTCCTTAAAACATAACTGCAAATAAACCTCTAGTGATTATTGTGGTTGAAAGGTTGATAAAGGTCAATGTGTAGGAGTGATAATTAGCTGGTTTTTTACATGTCCACAGTACTTAGACGTGTACAATGGCATGAATGCAGATCAACAAATCCTTCACTCTCAGAGAATGTTTGTTTTTATTTACGAATGTGTGTTTCACAACATAATTCAAAGTACATTTTTTGTCTACAATTACATCTTACCATCATTTTCTCAAAGAAGGCAAGGATTTCCTTCTCTGATGTGATCTTTGAAGAAAGCTCCTCAAATTCAGAGGAAGTGGACCAGTCACCAGAAGAGGAATGCTTGGATATGTGGGAGAGGGGTGGCCGTTCCTTTTTACTGCCAGGGATCCGGATACTGGAAAATCTGTCCAGCTAAAAGAAAGATGAGACATTTGACAGAGTATGAGTGAGACTAGCTCAATGGTAATTATTAGTCAATTGATTATTTCTCCATTTAGGTAGACATACAAAATATACACTATAAATCAAAACTACTTAACAGACAATGTTACAAAAGCATTCTATTTCAAAATAAATTCTATTTATCAAAAACTTCTGATCCTGAAAGGTATCATAGCTTCCTTAAAAATATTAAGCAACTCAACTGTGTTCAACTGTGATAAATAATAAGAAATGTTTGCATGAGGACTGAATCCGCATATTAGAACGATTTCTGAAGGATCAATTGTCACTAAAGACTGCATTAATCTCTGCTGAAATTCGACGTCTTAAAACACATTAAAACAGAAAAAAAAGTTACTTTAAATTGCAATAAAATTGTATTTGGTATATATAAAATATATTTTGTTAAACATGTATAAAAATGATTATGTATAAAAATGATAAAAATTTATAAAATGTATAAGTGTATAAAAATAAATTACATAAAATAAATTATAAAAATAAAAATTACATTACAAAAATAAATGTTTCACACATAACAGATTAAATCACCAAATTATAAATAACAAAAAAGCACAACAAACTGTGTGTTAAACTGGCAAAAACACACATTCCCTCCTCATATTGCATTACTCTTTTTTTTTTTTTCATAATATTAACATTATTAGTGCTGTCAAAATTAGCACGTTAATGCAGATTAATTTTTCCAGTTTAAAAGTGTTAAAAATATTAATACAGTTAACGCAGGGACGGACCTACGGTTAGCCCCCACACTCACAACTGCTGTTTTTGTCTCTTTTTCTTGAAAAGAACTGCATATATTTAGACGCAGAATGTATTTATGAGCACATCAAACAGGAGACTTAGAGATGAGCACTCCACTTTGCCTCAGCGCAAACGAGCAGAGTAAAATGAGTGCACAAAAGGTACAGGTGACAAGGAGCTTCAGTAGAACAGTGAACTGCAGTCAGATGAGATGTTGTCAGGCCATATGTTAGTAAAAAACAAATCTCCCTGATCTGTCAGCCGCTATACTGGGCTCGTAACGTGTGCTCTTTAATTACATGCACAAATACGACGATGTGTGCTATACCCCGCATAATTTCGTATTAAAGTGCTATGAGCAATTTTATTATTATTACTACTACTACTACTACTACAACATCCCCAAAAGTTTTTCATCACCATTGTAATAGCTCTGCAGTTGTGAAGACTAGAATAAAGGGCAACACTGCACAAACTAGTCAAACACACAGAATGTAAAGTGTTGATATGACAGCTCAATAGACTGCTGATGAGGTTAAAACTTTTGCAACAAGGCAACAAATCTAAGCCACAGCGGTCTTGTACAAACCTACTAATGGCCTCAAAAGACCAACCTGAACTGAACAGAAGTTCAAAAGCTTTCAGATCTTTATCAAACACCCACTTTAGCACTGTGAACTTTATGATCAGTTTTAGCTTCCTTATTGTAAGCAGACTTTCATTAGAAGTCTGTCAGCTTCACATTCAGCATCCCTAGCGAACAGAGTGTCCGGGGATACAGTAACTCGCTGACGATTTATATCGAGGTGGTGGGCCCCCGCATCACACTGATAATGATTTCCTAATTGGATTAGATTTGTCAGAGCTGTTTTCTCTCTCTCGGCCTGTGGGCGCAATGGGGAGAAGATGGGCGATTGAGATGTCAGCGTTGGCTGAAAAGGTAGGTGGTTTATTTTCTGGGGCCTTGCCCCCTTTCTTTCGAGGGGCGGGTGAATTAGCAGCAGTTATCTTAGAAAATATTTTTCGCAGACGCCACCCATCACGCATTATCTCAGTAAGAAGGAGAGCAACACGCTGAGATAATCAGCAGTGACACTGATGTAAAATTAATTAAACACAAGCAGTAGATCAGAGCGTAGTGCACAGAGCCAATGCAGGGAGCAAATGCGTGGTGTCTGATACCAAACAACACCATCATCTAATTTGGTTTGCCGCTGCCCTAAAGCGTCTCTTCGCTACATTGAGTGATGGCACTGATCAGTTTAATCACAGAGATTCATCCCCAGCGGAGGGAAGAAGCACTTTGCTATTCTACACTCGTTACTGGTGAATAGATAAATAAATATGTGCAGCCGCTACCTCGATAACAGCAACAGGCATCATACCGCAGCCAACGCGAGCTGATCTAGATGATGAAGTGCTTTTCAGGGCTGTTTAGGTGTTTATGAGTGAGCCTGCACCTTACTTTCATGCAATCTCTCTCCCTTTCTCACCAACAGACACTTTGATGTTACTAATGGCTTCATTCCCCTTCATTCCTCTTCTGATCACTCCACCAGACCCCTCTTCAGTAATTCAGCCTCTCAGCACCAAAACACATTTCTACCATGACCAAACAGCAGCCCTCACTTGGAAAAAAGCCCTCCATTATCTAAGGACATGATTCACTCATCGAAAACATGTTCTACACTATTCTGCCACCCCAAGAAAATACATCTGTTAGTTTACCTTATTCACTATTTGTCATTAAAGGAGCGGTTAACACAAAATAAAAATTTGATGAAAATATACTCACCCTCAGGCTACCAAAGATTTACAGTAGATGAGTTGGTTTGTTCTTCTGGACAGATCTAGAGAAATTTAGCATTAAATGACTTGCCCACCAATGAATCCTTGGAGTGAATGGGTGCCGTCAGAATGAGAGTCCAAACAGCTGATAAAAGCATCACAATAATACATAAAAAAAAAAAAAACATGATTTCAGTCCATCAATTAACATCTTTTGAAATGAAAGCTGCATGTTTGTAAGAAATAAAACCTTGATAAAATCAAGGCATTTTAACTTTAAGAAATTGACGCTTCTGGACAAAATACAAGTCCATGATCCATAATAAAATCCACAATCCAGGTGACTGATCTGCATATTTCTCTCCTGATTCAGACGAGCTGACCTTTTCACTGGAGAAAGCAACTTTATGGATAGAAGACTCATATTTTAGCTGGAAGCAGTGGTTTGAAGTTAAAAACCTCTAAATTTGTTTCCTATAAATACATCTAACATCTAAAACATCTAAATTTGTTTCTTATAAATATGTAGCATTTTGTTTCACAAGACATTAACTGATGGATTGGAGTTGTGTGGAGTATTGTGATGCTTTTATCAGTTGTCTGAACACTCATTCTGATGGCACCCATTCACTAAGGATCCACAGATGATCCACTGGTGAGCAAGTGTTGCAATGCCAAATTTCTACAAATCTGTTCCAATGAACAAAAAACCCATCTATATCTTGGATGGCCTGAGGGTGAGTTTGTTTTCAGCAAGTTTTCATCTTTGGGTGAACCATTCGTTTAATTTTGTTGATCTTCTTTGCATTCATGCATCCTGTCTATAAATCTGCTTCTCAATCTTTTTCACTCAGGATCACACCTTTAGGGTACAGGGAGAGAGAGCAAGAGAAAAGGAATGTCCCAGTAGAACCTACCTCATCATAATCCTGATTACCCTGTTTCTGGGTCTACCCTCCCTCTGGCGACTAGAGACTGAGAATCGATACCAAACCAACACAAACAAAAACACATTTTGATGCTAATCGATAATGCAAAAGAACGAAACACATTTTAAGAGCATAAGAGTGATCCTACAATAAAGGAGGACGGTGAGACGGTGAGTCAGAGATGAAGTAAAGGACCCAGGAGGCAAAGAATTAAAGAAGAGAAGACTGAAATGTATTGAGGAAAGAGGAAACTTGGTGAAGAAATGAATAGTGAGTAAGCAGGGCAGACGTGAGGAAAGCGAGAAGGATGATATGAGATCGAAGGGAGGATGGAGGTGATTGCAGCGCTAAATGCCAAAGTTGGTGCTATTCACCATGAGGGTGAAAAACGGCTACTGAGTTCCATCGATAAGATGGTCTAGGTGCTGTTTAAATTAACTGACTGCTCCACTCCATGACCTAAAGTTCTTCATCCAAAATATTTCATTACCTTACGCTGCTGCTAGAGGAAACAGGTCCAGCTGCACAGGCTTGATACCGACGTTTAATGAAATTCAGACCAGTACATAAAATTCTAACATGCTGCAGAATTCCACTCAGCATCATCTTTGTTTCACTCTAACAAACAAATTAAATAAATCAAACAAACAATTCCACAAAGTTTTGCTGAAAACAATTTTAAAATTGTTAATTAGCCTGATTTTGCATTTGTTAATGGGTTTTCTGTCTTGTATTTTTCCTTGTTCAAGGTTTGCCTGAAGGCTTTTTAATCTAAATTAAGATATAGACTCAGTTATGTTTTTGTCATTTTTATTTGGTCTTTTAAAATCATCATGAAGTTTGATTACTGTAGTGCATTCCCTGTATAAGTAAATAAATAAACAGTTAAATAAGTAAATGTGTCAATTAAAGGGGACCTATTATGCCCCTTTTTACAAGATGTAAAATAAGTCTCTGATGTCCCCAGAGCGTATATGTGAAGTTTTATCTCAATATATCCCACAGATAAATTTTTACAGCTTGTTAAAATTGCCACTTTTAGGGTATGAGCCAAAACGCGCTGTTTTGAGTATGCTGCTTTAAATGCGAGTGAGCTGTTGCTCCCGGAGAAGAGGGCGGAGCTTCAAGAGCTCAAGCTCCGCATTAGCAGTGCTAGCCTTTGCAAATAAACATTCCACTATTAATACAAGCCTGTTATCTTT
>JAFVLL020003167.1:0-13802 GCA_021397915.2 Tor tambroides | reverse complement strand
TTAATCTTTTATATCTGCCTTATGTTCAACTGTCCCAATACTTATGCTCACATCAATGAGTGGGATAAACTCTAAAAGTGCTGTTCTTTTTATTTTGTAAAACATGTATGTGTTGAAACGGCTATTAACAAAATGTGACATTCTGTAGTTTTGTCTCATATTCATCTTTTAATCATATTTGCAAATGTCTTGACTCCACAGCCAACAGAGCAATTTTGTCTTTACTGTTCCAATACTTTTGGAGGGCATTGTATATGTATAATCTATTTATTTATTTTTATTCAAGAGCTATTTATCATCAAAGCTATTTACGATGATTCTTTTCAAGAATTTGAATTCTTCTTAAGTTTTGAGAATCTTAAGGAAAAAATATATTTTTTTAGAATTTTTTTTATATATATATTTTATATACTTGTATATATTTATAAGTATTTTTTAATACATGTTTGTCAGTGCAGTCAAAAATGCTTACATTGAGCAGGATTTAAATGCCATTGTATACTTCACATTTGGTAGCAACTAATGAACTTTGTTGCTCAGCTTAGGTAAATTTTAACTGAATAAAGATAATTCAGAAATGCAATTTAAATGATGCACTAAAAAAGTATGTTATCGTTACATTTATCAAAGTGCAGAAATGATCCACTTCACCAAGACCTTTCTGTTTATCATACTCGAGAATTGTCTTTATCACATTTAGGTTCTTAAAATAGTTCATGTAATTATTTAATTTATACTTTAAAACATTACAAAAATGTAGAATAACATTAATAAAAATAATAAAATAATTTCTTAAAGATACAACACTCACTAAAATGACCGGTTGTTTTCTCTGTAGCTCTTGCTAGCAGGTGCGGTGCGCATCGCAGACCGAATCGAGTCGGGAAAGACTTCAGTGGTGGTGCACTGCAGCGATGGATGGGACCGCACGGCTCAGCTCACCTCTCTGGCCATGCTCATGCTGGACGCGCACTACCGCTCGCTCAGGGGCTTCCAGGTGCTTCTGGAGAAGGAGTGGCTGAGCTTTGGACACCGCTTTGCCTCAGTCAGTAACATCCTGTGTATATCAAGAAAACATTCTGCAGTGAACGTTTACTAGCATCTTACGGCTTCCTTCTCTGTCCTTCTGTCTGTTAGCGAGTGGGACATGGAGATGGGAATCATGCAAACTCTGAGCGCTCACCTCTCTTTGTGCAGTTCATCGACTGTGTCTGGCAAATGACCCGGCAGGTGAGGAACAGTGGAGCTGAAATGAAAAAATGTATGATGTGATATTATTATATGACCAAAGTGTTCTCTTTTTTTCTCTTTGTAGTTTCCCTCTGCATTTGAATTCAATGAGCTATTTCTCATCACGGTGCTTGATCACCTGTACAGCTGCCTGTTTGGGACATTTCTCTACAACAGCGAGCAAGAACGAGTCTCGAAGGCAAGAACAGATGCATGCAACTGTTACTTGGTTTTAAAGTCATTCTGTAATAATGTCATTCAGTTCTGATTTTTTTTGCAGGAGGTGTACAGCAAGACCGTGTCTCTGTGGTCATATGTGAACAGCCAGCTTGAGGAATTTACCAACCCGCTGTATGTGAACTACGAGCACCATGTTTTATATCCAGTAGCCAGTTTGAGGCATCTAGAGCTTTGGGTCAGTTATTATGTGCGCTGGAACCCTCGCATGAGGCCACAGGTGAGCAGGGGATGCAGAGGATGATGGTTGATGGCACAGTGTTTAATAACTACCTATTCCGCATGTGCTTCAGTGGTTGTAGGTGAAAAATGGGTTTTGTGGAGTTCTGATAACAGTTCAAAACAGGATTCTGAGTTGATTTGTATTTTAAGTTAAATCTTAGGATTTTATTTAAAATATGGCAAAATGTTTTTTTAACCATTTATTTTAAAAAAATATGTATTATATGGTTTATGTGGTTTTATTTACTATATAGATAGGAATCCCTAAAGGGTTATATTTTACTTTTATAGGAAGGTTTATTCAATTTTTGTATTATTTATATTATATATTATTTATTCAAGCTGTGCTAAAAATTCTAAAATGTTTTTTAAATTTTATTGGGATGAATTTCACAGTTTTGTGGTCTACATATATATATATATATATATATATATTACAAATTAAAAATTGCATCTCTAGATGTACTCTAGATGAATGTGAATAGCCCCCAAGAGTGTTAAAAATATATATAAAATTAAGTATTCATTAAAAAAAAATGGTAAATTATAAATTACTTTATAATTTTACTAAATTAAATGTTAATTTAGTACAATAATTTGTGTTTTGATATAACTTTCTAAAATTGTATTTAAAACAACTGTATTGGCCTTTGATTTTGATCTGTTTGTCAGTGCAGTTGGACATGCCATTAAATTCTTCACACTTGGACACTTTAAACTTGGTTGCTCAGCTCAGATGATTTTAAATGGATAAAGAAAAAAGAAAAATGCAATTTAAATATTTTAAAATTATTCACTAATGTATATCATTTTTATATATATATATATATATATATATATATATTTGTTTATATACACATTTTAATTAGATGTTTTTCATTTAGTAAACTTTACTTTTTATTTTTATGAATTTTATTGTTGTTTTAATTTTATGTTGCAATTTAGGGCCAGGTTTACCAACAGCTTTTGGCATTAAAATAGTACTGTTAGGATTTACTAAAGAAGCACAGTGAAGAATTAGCGCTGAAAAGGCATGGACAGTTATTTTTGCACCTGACCTTATTGAATATGCATTTGTAGGAGTTTCCCTTTCATATGCAAAATTTATGGGAGGAGAGTATTAAAATGAATCATGCAATGTGATTTACTAACGTTTGCGCTCGTCAAATTACTGGTATTTGTGTCATTATTTAATGCCCAAAAAAAGCGTGTCTTAAAGGGATAGTTCACTTTGAATTTAAAATTTGATATCAATCAGCTTACCCCAAGGGCATCCAAGATGTAGGTGTCTTTTTTTCTTCAGTAGATCCAATTTTGATATTTTTAGGTCAAACCGTTCTGGTCTGTCAGTCATATAATGGCAGGTATAGGTCACTGGCTCTATAAGAGGGAAAAAGAACATGCACAGAGAAGTCCAAATTAAACAATTCCCCATCGTAACTACACATTGATGGCCTACGACACGAAACGACGGTTTGTGAGAAAGCTTGAACAGTATTTATATTGTTTTACCTCTGACACAACCATGTCCAAGTGATCTGAGTGCGCGCACGCATCCGGCGTGTGACGTGTGTGCGCGCACTCTGGCTTAGTCTGCGCAAGCGCCGGAAAGCGCCGGAAGTGATTTCTCGCGCGTATACGTCACCCATTGTTTACACAGAGATTTCTGAAGTGTTACCTTTCACTGTGAAAATCTAAACATATTTAGACGTACAGGACATGGCAATGGAAGACGATTTTGACGTCTTACCTACAATATCTGTTCTGTGTAAACAATGAGTGACGTATACGCGTAAGAGATCACTTCCGGCGCTTGCGCAGACTAAGCCAGAGCGCGCACACACACGCCACACACCGGATGCGTGCACGCACTCAGATTACTTGGACATGGTTGTGTACAAGAGGTAAAAAAACTATATAAATACCGTTCGTTTTCTCACACAAACCGCTCGTTTCGTGTCTTAGGCCATCAATGTGTAGTTATGATGGGGAATTGTTTAATTTGGACTTCTCTGTGCATGTTCTTTTTCCTCTTATAGAGACAGTGACCTATACCTGCCATTATATGACTGACAGACTAGAACGGTTTGACCTAAAAATATCAAAATTGGATCTACTGAAGAAAAAAAGACATATACATCTTGGATGCCCTTGGGGTAAGCTGATAGATATCAAATTTTAATTTCAAAGTGAACTATCCCTTTAAAGCAGGCGCTAATTTGCACTCTTGGTAGATTGTGCTGGTCATTATGGAAATGATCTGGCTGCGTCTGTGTTCTTTAATGTGTGCATTGTCAGTAAATCACACGCAGAATTTTCCCCTCCCATCAGCGCATTTATGGAATTGCGCTCTAATGCTAATTTGCCCTGTTTACTAAATCTGGCCTTCAGTGTAAATTTTACAAAAGTTGAAAATGTTGTGTTGTGCATACTTCACATTCAGTGACACTAAAGGCTCTCCTTTCCCTGCCTCTGTCTGTCAGGTTCCTGTTCATCAGAGTCTGAAGGAGTTGTTAGTCCTGAAGTCAGAGTTGCAGAAGAGAGTGGATGAGTTAAAACGAGATGCAGCTTCATCTCATTCTCTCTCCTCTTCCTCAGAGCATGAGGGCATGCCCATGCAGACTACTGTCTGAGTATATTTTATTAACTTGGTAAATACCGGTGTCAAAAATCATTATATTTGTTCCGATCTTTGTTGTCACAGTTGGACAATAACAATGTTTACATATGTTTGAGAAGATCGTAGTGTAAGCCTTGGAATAATAACCACTGTGTGGTCATTGGTGCCCCCTAAAGGCCATAAAACCACTGGCCAAATCACATAGCACTACAGTTCAACAGACATTTTCTGTGTTTGTTTTCCCTGCATAAATTTGTGAAGGGTATTTTGATTTTATCTCACATTATTGGGAACAAATTTTTTAAAAATTTACTTTTGGAGGTTGAGTTTCATCGAGAGCTGAGTATAATGAAAAGCCTATTCCAAGAAATCGTGGTCAAATCATCTTAACAACAATAAAATGTTATCCAGAACTAAACAGTCTCTGTACAGAAAATGCATGAATATCCCAGCGGCTTTGGCAAAAATATTCTTGCTCTTATATTGCATACAATACACTAAATGAAATGTAACATAATTCAAAATCATGCATAATGCAAACTTCATGCGTCGATTTGCTCTGTGGTAGTGAGAGCCATATTTGTGTACATAAACTGCCACCTTCAGATTAACTATTATTATTTTAAATGCATTTCAATATTGCTATGACATTATAAGGTTTACTAAAAGTTGCCTAATGCGTACATTATTTTATTTGCTGAATGTGTTTGTAATACCCATTTTTTCAAAATGTTTTATAGTAATTTTATAATAAATGTCTAATTTCTTATAAGCTCACATTTGTAATTGAGTATGTTAAAACTACATTTTGTTGTATAAAGAATAAAAAATATCTTACGTTATTTCTGCTGCTTTTGGTAATCCATAATATCTCATTTCTGATTTTTCCATCTGCAAATTTGCTGTTAATTAGACAAAATATTGTTAATAATAAAAAACATGGGTTCAGAGTACATGTAAATGCAATTTAATCTAAATATGTATAATAAAACGAATAAATCTTGTTATTCTACTAAATTTAATATTGAAAACAAACCGTATTCATGTATGTCCTCGACACATTGTTGTGGACAAACTTTTTAATCTTTCTGCTTATGTAGGCCATCCTCGTTTTCATATGGCAGCCAAACTACCTTATTTTCTGCTCCTCTACTCATATTCTTACGCCCTAAATATTGTACAGTATACAGTTCCTCTGTATTGTACACTGTACTGCCTGTAGTTCACGCTCACACGTGGTTTGTCACGGACCTTTTTAACTTCTGTTATGACAGCAATTCCCGCCTTGTTTTTGAATAATGGGTGTGGCTAAGGCTTCTATCCAATAGCGGCAAGCAGGTTATGAATATGTATGACCTTTTAGCCAATCCACAGTTGTGGAGGCTGTTTTAAATGCGTGCCGGGACTGACCAATCAGGTAGGTCTCGTAGTGAGCTAGCGCGAGGCTGTGTGGTCTTCTATAGAGAGGAAGCGCGACTCGAGAAGGCCGTTAGTGTGGCTGAGGAGAACAGACGACAGGACAAACATTAGCAGAAGGTACCTATAAAAGACTCCATTTTAGAATTTTCAATGGGGCCTGATATTCTCTTTAAAATCTTATTTTAATTATTTAAAGCCTTTTTCGGTGCGTAAACCATATTTTATATGTAACCGAGTTTGCCTTTTAAAAACCTCATTTACAGTCAAATGTTAACGGTGGTTTTTATTAGTTTTAAACTATTTCGCTTTCAATTTACAGTCTACAAAAGCTAAAAAAAAATTTTTGTCTGTTAAACCGAAGTTGAGTGACGAACGTGCTTTTAAAATGGCTGGCGATGTAAAAATTTGCCTCAAAAATCACGGGGTGCTAAATGGCCTAAAAGGCTGTTGTGAAGTGCACAGTGTGTCATCGCTGAGTTTGCTGTGTAATAGTTTTAGCTCGTATGTTTTCTGGTTATGGAGAGCATTGAGCTGTTAAAGCGCTGTTGACAGCCAGTGCCAGTCATGGCTGGTTTGCCTCTGCCTTTGTTATAAACGGGTTTGTGCCGGGCGCGAGTTTGCGAATCCTACTATGGGGTGGGTTGGCTCATGATTATGAATTAATTCGCTGACGTTGCTGCGTAAAATTCCTACAGCGTAACTTAACTTAATATTCATAACGAACGCCTTCTCCATAGTATGATTCGTTAATTCGCTTGCTCACTAAATACGTCTACATTGCAACCAATCAGTTAGCTATGCGGGGCGAACGTCACGGTGCGTAATTAATATTCATGTCGCAAGCCTTCACGATAGTAGGATTCGTGATTTTTAGCGTGAAGTGTGGAACTGGTAAAACTTTGCAAAAGCTGGCTTCGCGGCTTATTGTATTTAATAAACGACTTTTAAAATGGCTTATCTAGCAGCTTTTAAAAGTCGACGTGTTCTCGAAGAACTGCTGTGCTGTGAAAACGGCGATGTGCAAGTCATTGTTCCTCGACGCTGATAGAGGCCATTTTAATGAATGGAGTCTGATTGAAGAGAAGCGGCCAGTCAGTCCCTCTCTTCACACATTACTGGCTTTAAACTAGTCTCGCGTTTAAATGACATTTTATTTTGGAAATGAACACTAATTTGCAGCTTTACGGTTTAAAATAAAGTTTAGTTTCTGTCATCAGTTTGCACTTAAAAACATGGAATATATAAAAAGTCGTGTCTGAAGGCTCCTCGGACGATGTGCAGAACAGGCGCTATATATTGAAACAAACGGGTCTCCTAAGTAAATATCCCAGTTGTTATTATTATTATTATTATTATTATTATTATTTATTTTTTTGGTCCCACTTTATATTAGGTGGCCTTAACTACTTACATTTAAATTAATCATTTGATACAATGCACTTATTGTGTACATACATGTTTTTACACTGTACTTATATTTAAAAAAATACCGATATGTAGTTACATCTGTAATTAATTTCTGTAATTACATTTATAATTACACTGTTAACCCATCCCTTACACCTTAAACCTACCCATACCACCAAACCTGTCCCTAACCTTACCCATATCCCACCTCAATATCAGCAAAAGTGTCTCGCTATACAATATGACCACAATAAGTACATTGTACTTATTTTTTGATGTAAGTACATAGTAGTTAAGGCCACCTAATATAAAGTGTGACCTTTTTTTTTTTTTAGATAACTTCTTAAAGACAGATCTACTTTAAAGAGCTAAGAGGTTTAATAATCGATGGTATATGCTTCTGTTGAAGCCATCAGCCTGCATGAATTCAACTTTTTTTTTTTTTTTCTTTTTTTTTTAATTTAACAACAGTGGAAAAACTACATTACCCATGATTCTGTAAACATTTTCACCAATCAAAGAACTGAAAAGAACTCTTTAGCACCTGTCTACTCCCATATACCACTGCACATGACGCAGCCTATGTGTATATTCGTGCAATAACCTTACACCTCTTTAACGATTCCTTTAAAATCCCTATGGGTTAGACGAATGTGAAAATTACTTCTGGAACCAATGAGGCTGAAAAAGTGGTTGGGCACTATGGCACTCTATTAAGAGAGTCTCTAGGGATGAGCCATGTATAAAAAGATGCATTTTATTTGCATTGTAAATGTGCCCCCCAATCGTTTGGGTCTTCTCAGTAATATACATTTTTGCTTTAGTTTATTAAATTTGTCTGTGTTTTTCTAGGTGTGGTGACAGTTGAGTGGCTTCGTAATTATGGCAAAGGGTGAACCAGGGAAACCCAAGGGCAAGATGTCCTCCTATGCCTATTTTGTGAAGACGTGCCGTGAAGAGCACAACAAGAAGAACCCTGGCGTCACGGTTAACTTCTCAGAATTTTCCAAGAAGTGCTCAGAGAGATGGAAAGTAAGTAGATTATTCTTATCTGGAGATGTCTGTATCTTAAAAAAATTCAATGAAAATGAATAAAGGCTACAGGTAGCAGCTTAAAGAAACTGTCATCTGTTTCAGACTATGTCACCAAAAGAGAAGACTAAATTTGACGACTTGGCCAAACAGGACAAGGCCCGTTATGACCAGGAAATGATGAGCTACAATCCAGGAAAGAAAGGTCAGAAGCAGAAGAAGGACCCTAATGCTCCAAGGCGGCCACCGTATGTGCTGTTTCCTTTTTAGAAGTCTTATTTCTAGTGCTTATTTCAGTGATTCTTGATGGAGTATGGCCTTATTTGGTTTAGTTACTTAAATTTTTTTTTCTTTTTCCTAGGTCTGGATTTTTCCTGTTCTGTGCAGAACACAGGTCCAGCATCAAGGCTCAGAACCCCAGTCTGGGCATTGGAGATGTAGCCAAGAAGCTGGGAGAGATGTGGAACAATCTGTCTGATTCTGAGAAGCAGCCCTTCCTGTCCAAGGCCAACAAACTGAAAGACAAGTACCAGAAGGTGGAGCATGACCTCTCTCAAACTGCTGTTCATTATTCAGTGTGGATTGTGGTTGAAGAATGAATGGAAGATTGATTTCTGAAGGATCCTGTGACACTGAAGACTGCTGAAAATTCTGCTTTGCCATCACAGGAATATATTAAATGCTAGAATGTATTCAAATAGAAAAATAATTTATAATTTTAGTAATACTTATTTACTGTGTTTATTCAATGCAAAAAATTAATAATAATAATAAAATCGATTTCATATTTTTACTGGTAGTGGGTGTATATACACATAAAACAACTGGGTATTTATTTATTATTTGTTTTGTAGTTGTAAATTTGTCATGTTTTGTTTTCTCAGGACATGGCGGACTACAGAGGAAAGGGAAAAGGAAGCGGAGGGGCATCATCTGCCAAATCCAAACCCAGGGATGACGATGATGACGACGAAGATGAAGACGATGAGGAGGAGGACGAAGAAGAGGAAGATGATGAGGATGACTAAAGAACTTGTTTCTCCTAATTGGGCAGTAAGTTATTTGTTCGCTGCCAATTAGTATCAGTTAAGTCTGGGTCTACGAGGTCTTGATGTCAAGGCTGCTATAAACTGATCACCAGTAGAGATGCCCAATGCATGCAAGCTCTGACTTTAGACAACCAAACTTTCTCAGCCCTGGGTTTGCTGGTGGTCCTGTTACAGCTTGCTGTTAAACTGCATTGGCAAAAGCAAAATATTTCCACACCATTCAAACAATAAACAAAGTGGTAGCAGTACATATTCTTTTAAAACTATTTAAGGTGGTGTGTTTCTGTATGGCTGTTGACTTAGTAATTTTTTTTTTATTTTCTACTCTCCCAGCTTTCAAAATGCACAATTTGTTGATATATTTAAGGTTCAGTTCTGTTTGGCCTCATAAGCTTCCTGCAATGTTGAAAGGATGTTTGTGAATTGTGGTAATATTATTATTTGTGTAATTTTGACTGATTACATTAATAATTTTATGTGTGGAGAGTCTAAGGACATTTTCAGCTTTAACCAGAGGCAAGTGATCCGATGTTGAGCTGGGGAAAGCTCTTATTTGCACCTTCAGTTGTTACTTTTTTTTTTATGTCTAGGTGACACTGTGATTTGAAATAAACATGGCATTTTTAGATCTCAAATGATTCAAGCGACTTTCTTATCTGCAAAATCTTCAATGTAGTGTGTAAATACTTGGGGTATTTGTCAATGTTATCAATAAAAGGATAAATGGTGATAGTTTCTTTTAAGAGTGCACTTTTAATTTGGATTCATTTGTCGTTCTTAATTGTAACTCTGATAATGCATTGACTGTGGTGAGCCACTAGATGTCAATGGAGGGCACCAATTGCACAAAGTGTGTTTAACAACCTAGAGAAATTTGTCAAAATCAAAAATCCCAGAATGCAGTGCAACAAGCTTAAAAATCCATTCAAATCTTCATGTCTCAGCAGTAACAGGTGAGAGATTGAGAACTTGCTTTTTGTCCATCACTATAAGGACTGCCTTAGACATTAGATGTTTCCAAAGGCACATGCATCCTCTAAAATTTATTTCAATAATAAAATCGTTTTATGAATCGCCATCCTGTCTGATAGAATCTTTCCCTTTTTTTAAAAAAAAAAAAAAACAGTATTTCTAGTATGTGGAGGTATGTGCCAAAAGGCTGTGAAAAGCCCTTCAGATATCCCCTGAGAACTGAACCAAGCATACATATTTAATGTGATGTCACCTCAGCCGTTGGTTTTATACTGCATTGGCAGATATAATAGGAACAATGGAATTACAAACTACCAGCGACAGTGATGTGTGTCTTACATGCCCCGTACTCCATACTCACTCTGACACAAACCCCAAAATGTATTTGGACCCTTGAGGCACAATTTAAAATGCATGAATGATTGGGTAATAAAGCAATTCATGTGGAATTTATTTTAAAGAGAGATGGCGCAATTTTCAAAGCTTTTTGTGGCTTGTGTTCCTTCAAAAGGTCTGGCGACGGCCTGTGTGGGTACATAGCAAATTTGGGATCTTATAATTGGACATGGGCACTCCTCCATTTTTAATGCAGATGAATGACTTCATAGTCAACATGACAAGCTATAGTAGCTGATATCAATATTGTGACTAAAGCAATATTGAACTCAGTTTTTCAGTGTCAGGATATGCATCTAGTGCTTTCAGTGCTATTCTCTTGTCTTATGCAATGAATGGATTTAATATCACATCATTTCCGTTCCAGACATTTTAACCATAAAGCCTACTGTATCACATTTGACTGTATCATCAAATTTGCTGAACGGCCTGTATACAGTCGTCTTCATACTCTTTATTAAAAAGGCCTTTTGATTCTATAAATGTCCACCTTGTCCACAGGTGTCAATTTGCTGTGAAATCAATGTTAAATTGTATATATTACAAATTTGTATATCTTACTAGACCTATTGAGGTAGATATAGAGTGACAACTGATATTATGCATTTGATATAGGTAATCTTAAACTGTTATAAAAATCTCATTGGTTTACATTACAAGCTATTGGAGCTTTCATCTTTTTGGCCATATAAATAATGACATCTGCATAAAATTGCCTCTGAAAAATGTAGGTGTTTTTCCTCCTCAAGTGTGAGCTCCATATTCTCATTATATCATACTAAGTGAGCCATAAAGAAAGCCTGAGGTAAAACAAATTTTTCTTTTATTTTAGAAGAGTAGTTTACCCAAAAATGAAAATCTGCTGAAAATGTACTCACCCTCAGGCCATCTAAGGTGTAAATGAGTTTTTTTTCATCATGAGAACACATTTAGAAAAATTCAGCATTGCATCACTTGCTCAACAATGGATCCTCTGCAGTGAATGGGTGCCGTCAGAATGAGAGTCCAAACAGCTGATTAAAAACATTACAATAATCCACAAGTAATCCACACGACTTCAGTCAATCAGTTAAGATCTTGTGAAGCGAAAAGCTGTTTAGACTCTCATTCTAACGGCACCCATTCACAGTAGAGGATCCACTGGTGAGCGAGTGATGTAATGCTAAATTTTTCCAAATCTGTTCCCATGAAGAAACAAACTACAAACTCGGATGGCCTTAGTGTGAGTAAATTTTCAGCAAATTATTATTTTTAGGGTGAACCATTTTTTTTTAAAGCAAATACAGAAACATCAGGATATATTAAAATAATGTGAAAGGTTTAAAATGTATTTCAGATTACTGAAATCTCTTCTGCACAACCACCTGCTCCACTTTTCCCAAATTTCTCATCAAATATCCTGTTTCACTCTGTAATATAAGATTGTGTCTTCAAAAGGCATTTAACACTGAAATCTATTTAAAAAATCAAAAAGAACATATTATTCCTAACAGTCAGCACAGAAATGCAACCCAAATAAAGCTACTAAATGCTAACGTTAACAACACACTGAAAGATTTATTGTCATAATCTACACAGGACCAGTTTGTTCCAGGGATTTTGGCCAAGTTTCCCAAATCTCACACATCACCCTCCAACATGTCCACCAGCCCTCCTGTCTTCCATTGATTTATTCTAACAGCACATTAGCCTTATTCAGTTCATCAAGGCTGCTACATAATAGATTGACGAGACTAGCACATGACCAATTATTTGTCGAAGGCTCATTTTCACTTCATTATTGTCTGGCAGACTCATATCTGGATTAGATTTAATGCCCTGACAGATACGTTGTAAAATCTTTCACTTAAAAGTAACTAGCCCGCTCAGAAGAGCTTATTAATAGCATGTCACTCCAGGCTGCATTTTTTTAGGTCATAGACAGATTTGAAGAGAAATAATTGATGCAACCTGCTATAAAATCTGAAATCTAACGCATAAGCCACACTATTGCTGTTGTGCAGTGGAGATGTGCATTCTGGAAGGGTGTGTAATGGCTTTATCGACCGGAGGAGCCAGTGTGCAGCCGTGCCCCTGTCATCACCTCTGGACTCATCCACTCGTTCCCAAGAGGCTTTGCACCCACCAGCTTCCTGCAGATATACAGAATGAATCAGCAGGGTGCAATCACAAACTTGTAGGATTTCTTCTTTGATAAAATATGCAGGCCTGATGCTGGGAAATAATGTACAGATACACTGAAGGAAATTCATCCATTGATACACATCCTACTGTGATCTGAACATGCTATGATATGCATTGGCATTGAGTTGCCTGTGGTGTGGGTTAATGATGCTCTGCCAGCACTGGAGGTCAATTGAAGCTAATGAGGTGATGCGTTCCTGCACCCGCCCCAAACAGAAAAATAAAGCACAGCTCGCCTTTTCTTTTAGTTCTGACAATGCTTTCATTTACACGTGATGCTGTTTTTTCCATCCTATCTAGTCATTTTATTACGGAAGCCTATTTTCGCCATGGAATTCACACATAAAAAATGTAATTGTGATTTTTTTCTCACAGTTCTGACTTTTCTTCTCAGAATTGCAAGATGTAAAGTACAAATTGTGAGATTAAAAAAAAAAACTGAGAAAAATGTCAATTACTTTTTTCTTTTTTTTTTTTTGTCCCATGGTGGAAACCAGCTTCCATAATTTCAAAATATTTTTTGGAAATAATGACTTTTTGAAACAGGATTTTAATTTGTGTGTAAAAATTTATTTGGATATTTTTGATGACAAAGTCAGGGTGATATAAGTGTTATTACTGATAATGTTACTGATGTAATGATAATAAAATAAGAGTAATAAAATTCTTGGAATTTTTTTTTTTTTTTTTTTTGAGAAAAAACAGCAGAATCCATCTACAGAAGATGTAATTTTTATTTATTTAATTATTTATTTGTTGCAATTTTTTTACACTTTTTTTTGGCAAAAATTTAGCAACCAACAAAATTCATGTTGTGCAGTCAGCATTCAGAAACCTGTGGAGGGAAGGTAAGGCCAATAAGGTCAAATAAAATAAAATAAATTCTAGTTATAAAATAATAACTAATATATATATACACTGCTCAAAAAAATTAAAAGAACACTTTGAAAACACATCAGATCTCAATGGGGAAAAATATCATGCTGGATATCTATACTGATATGGACTGGGTAATGTGTTAGGAATGAAAGGAT
>JAFVLL020003166.1:0-17222 GCA_021397915.2 Tor tambroides | reverse complement strand
CTATTACTCCCTGGGTAAGTAAACACCACTAAATCCGCAAATGGTATATGTGCAGCTTAAAACGAGAAAAAAGGACAGAAATGTATTCCGACTGCCTCATCGAAACACCCACTCATGCCTTGGAGCACACAGCTCTCTCCTGCCTCTCTTTTGACAGCATCAAAAGGTTATTCAGAACAACTCTTCTCCAGCGAGTGCACACTTTCTGTCTGCAAGCTACACAAGGGCTCTTTTATTTACAATACACTCCTGCACCTCAAGGCCAGCGCTCACGCTGAATATCCAGGCTACTCCATCCCGAACGCTGGCGTCTCTGTACCTCAGAAAACACAAATAAATGCGCCACCTCCACCCACACATCTCGCCGAGAACATCGGCGTGGACCTCCGCACGACATCCCGAGGTGCTTTCAACTCCTGTAAGATGCAGATGCGAAGCGCTGCTAAAATCCCCGCCCTCGTCAAGCAGAACAGAGACAGAAGTTCTCTGGAAAACATTCTCGTGTGTCAGCTGGAACAATCTCCATCTTGATTGCGCCAGTCGGGGCATTCACAGCATGAAGGGTGAGGAATTGATTAAAAGCTCATTATTAATGCTATGTTCGCTTTAATTGGGAGCCATGGCGGAGCCGAAGCCGTGCAGATAACAGGGTTGCTGTTGGCGATGAATGTGCCTCCGCTGGCGCGGGAAGATAATTGTGTGATCGCGCTGGAGTATTCTGGGACAGAAAGGGCTTCACTGATACCTGAGTTTGTTTATTAGCTGCCATCTTTCTTTAGATTTCTGTAGATTAAAGTCAATCATTAGACAGTATGCTTGGATGAACTGAACTGGACACTATTTAGACATCATTTAGAGCCTGAATGGTGTGGCGAGGATCACTGTTAACATTCGTCATGCTTAGGTTTAGAAATGTTGACCATTGCATAGTGTTAAGTATAAAACACATAGCAATGCTCTAAAAACACTCAGAACACCTTAGCAGCTGCAAAGCAATGTCTTGCCAACCACCCACAACACCCTAGCATCGTGGTGGTGAGTTTGGCAAGCACCCCTCACATTTTCTTCAGTGTTATTTTTGTAATTTGGTTTGGTTCCACTAGTACTGCAGAAATTACACATTTCAACTCTAATGACCCTGATTCAGTGGTTAGTCTGTACATATCTGTTCAAATTTGCATACTCGAGCACTAGTCTATGCCATTTTGTAGTAGTGTAAGTACTATGTTTGTAATAATGTCAAATTAAAAGTTTCAAGTACATTTTAAATCATGTTTTAACAGTTGTTTCTAATTGTGATGGTAACCCAGTTATGGGCACCCAAAAAAAAAAAAAATGTATGACCAAATTAAACAGAGATAGTGTGAGAATACAAAACGTTTCGTATAAATTAATGTGTATTCATTAACATTAATGAAAAACTAAACAAAAAAGGGAAAAACATTCTCAGCCAAAATCATTAAAAATTAGCACCATTATCCCACAGGGAGGGACAAATTTACATACAGCATTTAACATTTTTCCACAAACATAAATCTAGAAGAAACTTTTTTATCCTAACCTTCAAAATAAACAATCTACGCTCTTATGCGATAAAATAAATACTTTACAGTACATTGAGCAGGAAATATAACAGGAGCAACTCGACTGCGTCCCTTAAACACCAAGTCCAAGTTAAATGTGCGGTCCTTTCATGACCATACTGCTTCAAAGAAGTACACTTGTTAATGTGTTAAATAAATTTAATAAATAATTTGGAGATTAAATTAATATAATTTATTTTAATTAATAATTATAAATAGAATAAAAATTATATTAGAAATAAAAACTAGAAATGTTGTCTTGGCAACTAGCTGATTTATGCATTTATATATATATATATATATATATATATATATATTTTAATCATATTAAAAAAACTGTGTGTGTTCTTGTGGTACCATCAACCTATCAGCATCATCATGACATAGTTTATCTGGTGCTCCAAAGAGAGTAGTCGCATGGCGTTTGTGTTGCAGGTGATTGCTGAAAAGTAAAAAGTACAATAAACTAAGCAACGATGGCAGCTAGCAGATTGTATACCTCCAAGGGGTCCTGCGCCAGCCAAGCAGCTGTCATTGAGATGAATGAGAATGCAAATTCATATATCTTTCCAGATATTTTGACCTTCTTGGTATATAAATACGAGTTTAAATACAAAGATATGATACGTCTTTCTTGTAGAAAAGCAGTGACAACTAATGTTTTTTTTTTTTTAATGTGTCATTTTGTTATTGAAGTCTCCATAATGACATTCAAACAAGATGCTTTAGATACAGTTGTTAAAATGAATAATAATAATAAAAAAGTGCACTTATTATCACTGTAGCCAGGTTAATTCAGTCAAGTTTTTGACTTGGATAAAACCAGTTTATTTCAATGTCACCCCATGCAGCAAATTCTGAGGCTCCCTGGAGGAGGGAGAGGGGATTCAAAAAAGAGTTTGTTGTTCTGTCTTAATTGTATGCAACAAAAAAAAGTTCATATTGTTTTATTGCAGAATGCTTTTTTCTTTCTTTCTTTTTGTGGAGAATTTCTGGCGTTTCATCACTTGCAGCCGTTTTCATCCACAGCACCTTCACCGCACAGGAATGCGAGGTACGTGATCGCCCGACAATTGAACCTTTGTTCATATGTGACCGCTCAGGGATATGAAAGGTGCAGGACCACACTCACAACATAATTGGCCGAGCTAACGACAACCGAACAGGCTTGGCACACGTATCGACGTTATTCCGAGAGATATATTGCAACTCTGTTACAAATGTTACTGGGGTCAGGCCACCTGCTCAAGTGTCAATAAGACCCTTCATCCAGCGCCGGCAGTGAGATATCACCTCTCGAAATGACACTGTGCCGTCTGCTTTTCCTTCTCCCGACTGTTATGGCTACACATTTGTCAGTGGTCCCTTCCCCTCTCTTTATACACTCACATATTAGAGGCTACTTAACTCAGCACACAAGCTGAAAAATGAACCTTGTCATTTGGCCAAAGGCTTGTTTGTGATTTTATTAGTCACAAACTCCAGCACAGAGGTGACTGGATGATAGATGCACATGCTAAATATAAGCCCAGCTCTTTTTTTCAATGCACCAACAGCAGCAGAATTTCAATATGCACTTTTATTAGATTATACTACTTTAAAAAGGGTTGCCCAAAATTTGACATTGTAATTTCATATTATGAAAATGTTTGCTGAAAAGTGAAGCTGGTAGTAAGATTAAAAATAGTGAGCATTGTAATATCATTGTATCTGCACAATTTACTGCTGATATAATAAGGTTATGATACTGAACTTTTTTATTATTATTTGATCGATTTGTGGGTAATGCAAAATAACTTTTTATTGTGATATTAGCAAATGTGCTTGTAAACAGCCATAACCAGTATATTTTAACAGTACATACCATTAACCTTTTGAGAAAAGTATGTTTTTCTGCACTTTCTGTTCAACACTGTTGGTGTGATCAAGTTCTCAAATTAATCAATAACATTTTTTTTTAAAAATGAAATGAATTAAAATAAATATTGATTAATTTAAAAAAAAATGGCACAAATGGAAGCATTTTCTTAGAACAACACTTTTATATACAGTCACACCCCAGCTAACTATTGAGACTAAATCTGTTTATCATATAGAATAATATAAGCGGTACCGTTATAGTAGAAGGTCACATTTTACAAAAACAAAAAAAAAGTTAAACCCTGTTTCTTTGGCATCTCTGTTTTGGGGGCTCTAAATATCACAGAAATGATCGTAAACTTTCGATAGTATTTTTTCCAAATTCAGGTGGCCTCATTTCGAGTTCTGTCCAGAAACTCAATCCATCCATAGAGTCATTTTAAGACAGCATTTGTCCTACTTCCCAATGCAGAAGATCTTCTCTGCATGCTTTTATTAAACAGTGGGCCGACCTCACATCTCTCCAGGTCCTGCCAGTCATTGCATTAACCTGAGAGTGAAGAATTTACAAGTGTTGGGCACATTAGGAACATCATGGCCCAGATCCCGTCCCCTGCTGTCCCTCCCATCATGGGCAGCCTCGTGTCAAATGCTCACAGTCATTATTGCTGAATATGCACAAGTCAGCCCTCAAAACAAACCTGCTGACTGTAGAGGTCTGTGTGCAGTGCCAGATGGAATCTCAAAGCACCTGAGTGTCAAAATTATCTGATATCTCTGACCATCAATTTCATTAGGATAGTGTGAATACTGAGATTACAACTCAAAGCTCCTTAATGTTGCTGCTTTGATCTTTGCAACAGTTTTAATGTCGCCAAAATGTGTAGAGTAGCAAAATAAAAGGAGACTGCAAATACAAACTGAGACTGCCTACAGTTCAATCTCAGGTGCAAACATCAAGGGCTCAGCTCTGATAGTCTGCACCTGAGGTCCACGGTGAAAGGTGTCAGTATTGACAAATTCCTGTGTTCTCAGAAATGACTCCTGAGTCCATTTCATCATGATGAGTTTCATATTATTATTCAAAAACATATATATATTAGTGCTGTCAAAATTAGCATGTTAATGTAGGCGATTAACTTTTCCAGTTTAAAGGCGTTATAAATATTTAACGCAGTTAATGCAGGGGCGGAGCTAATGTTGGCCACCCCACCCACAGCCGCTGCTTCTGTCTTATTTTTCTTGACAAGAATTGCATTTATTGAGACGCGGAACGTCTTTATGACCACATCAAATGGGAGACTTTTCAGATGCGCGCTCCACTCCACTTCAGCAAAAGGCAATAGTCAAACAAGCATGGAAACGGTACAGGAGACAAGGAGCTTCAGTAGAACATCAGTGAACTGCGGTCAGATGAGATGTTGTCAGGCTATATGTCAGTAAAAACGAATTTCCCTGTCCTGTCATCGTTATACTGTGCTCGTAGCCCCTGCTCTTCAATTGCACGCACAAATACACAAGCACGCGCTGTAGCCTGTATCAATTCATATTAAAGCACAAATGAATCTATGAGCATGCGTGTCAGATCCGCGTCACGTTCAGCAGCGGCAGCTCTTAAAGTGACAGCAGCCAAATAACCTAATAACCCAGCTGCTGTAATGTCTGTTAATCAAAGAACAAGAGGAAAAAAGAGGAAATGGTCACACTTTAGAATAGGTAACACTTGTTAACTATCAACTACGACTTTTCCCTTAATAAATTCTTAAATTGCTGCTTATTAATAGTTAGTAAGGTAGTTGTTAAGTTTAGGTATTGGGTAGGATTAGGGATGTAGAATAAGGTCATGTAGAATAAGGCATTAATATGTGCTTAATTAGCACTAATACATGGCTAATATTCTAGTAAGATACATGCTAATAAGCAACTAATAGATGTAACCGTAAAATAATGTAAGGATTCATCCTATATTTAATTTAGAATTTAGTGTTTGATAACTTTATGCAATTTCTGTATATTGCCTACTTGCTGAAGGGCACAGGTAAATATGACATCTATTATAATGGATTTATGTGAAGATTGTTTTAAGTTCACTTAAATTAGAAGTTATTTTAAGTCATTTTTAGTCTAATGAATGTTAAGATTGACAGATCAATTTCCTAGAGACATCAGTAGTATTGGTATCACTGATACTCGCCTTCAGTCATAAAAAAATGCCATTAAACAAGTATTAAAAATATACTGTCTTTATGTTGTTTCTACATTAGTTTGAAGACTGAATGTGAAATTATTGCAATATAAAAGTATATTTAAGAACTTTAATGTATATGGTATAGTAGTTGCATGTGTAATCCATTTTTGTAGTCATTGAAATGTTACCAAAAACTCTATAAAAAAACTTATTATAAGTTTTTATTGATCCAAAAACTTATTATATGCACTGTGCCTTGTTTACTTCAGAGAAAAAAGTAAGTTTTTGCGTCGTGATACTCTACAAAATGGCACCGGGGTGACGCGGAGGAGAAGAATTGTTGAATAAAGACATTATTTTTGTTTTATTTGCACACAAAAATTATTCTCGTATGCTTCATAAAATTACAGTTGAACCACTGATGTCACATTGACAATTTTAATGATGTCCTTACGTTTCTGTGCCTTGACCACGGTTGTACCCTTGCTGTCTATGAAGGGTCAGAAAGCTCTCGGATTTCATCAAAAATATCTTAATTTGTGTTCCGAAGATAACCGGAGGTCTCACGGGTTTGGAACAACATGAGGGTGAGTAATTAATGACAGAATTTTCATTTTTGGGTGAACTATCCCTTTAAAATGCTGTTTTTAGGTGTCTAAATCTTGTGTATTGTAAAATGTTGTACTTTAATTTGAGAGCAGTTGTAACCAAATTTACACCTTTCTGTCACCTGATTTATGCATTGTCCACCATGTTGCACCACTTACAACAAGACTGCTACAAACAGAAACAGTAACGCTTTAGATTAGGGAACACATATTCACTGTTAACTAAGAATGTTACCTCAGTAAACTCCTAATTTGCTGCTTATTAATAGTTAGTAAGGTAGTTGTTAAGTTTAGGTATTGGGTTAAGGATTCTAGAATATGGTCATGCAGAATAAGGCATCAATATGTGCTTTATAAATACTAATAAACAGCCAATATGCTAGTAACATGAATGCTAATAAGCAACTAGTTAATAGTGAATAGTGTTCCCTAATCAAAAGTGTTACCGCAGGAACACCTACAGAGTCCTCCATTATAGCTAACCTGCATGTGAAAAATGGGTTAAGAAATTACTGAACCCTGGTAAATGGATGACACATGGGTGAAAATCACAGTGCATGAAATGCCTGTGTGCACACATCAACATCAATACATCACATTGAGTCAGGACCTACAGAACAGCAAATTTGTCTTCCCTGCATTATGTGTGAGAACCACCTACTGCCTCGACAACAGAATCCAATAGTGTGGGTGAAGGTTTCCTGCACGAAGCTTTCTTATCTCATAATGCATGCGATTGGTTGCACATTTTAAGAAGTATATTCCATAAAACACATAATCAACACCACATCATGTTTTATATCCTACTATGTGTCTTATAATCTTTAAAGGTGTAACCATTATTACTGTGGTTATTTATAAAGAAACATAATATATTACAATATGCATTATAAGGAATTATGAATGCCCTCATAATGCATAATATATACATGCTTCGAGTTTACCAGAACCTGTTACAGATCCCATCAGCCCCAGTGCACACACTCAGGGTCACTACATCACAGAGGAGAAACAGCAGTTGGCAGATGCATTACTCTGTTTATTCTTTTAGGAGAAGTTATGAGATGACAGTAGTAACCACACCTACTGCTGACAGTGTGCACACAATACAAGCCGCTGTTTCTTACATGACATGTTTATTTGCAAAAAGTGATGTATTCACGGTTTCAATCACTCAAGCTAAGGTTGCATTCATACAATGTGATCTTTACTACTAAGGGCTATCTTAAAAAAGGAGGGCTGATCTTCACACACCCATTGGATCTCCATAACATTTCTGAAATGACAAGGTCTTGGTATAAATAAGAAATAAGTATATAAATTGTTGGCCTTGATAAGTCAGTCATCAAAATGTTTATTGATTGATTGATTGATTTACTTATTTACTTACTAACTTACTCATTTTTATTATTCATATATGATTTTAGGCCCATTTTTATTCATCCAAGTACAGTGGGGAAAACAACAACAACAAAACAAATTTGTTACACTTTTTTTTCTTTTTTCTTTTTTTCGTCCTCAAATCATATTTATGGTTTGGTTCAAACCTTACATTTTGATTTAATATTAATTTGTTATAAATTATTATATATATATATATATATATATATATATATATATATATTAGTGCTGTCAATCGATTAAAAAAAAATAACTAATTAATCGCATGTTTTTTCTGAAATTAATCGCGATTAATCCCACCGAACATTAAAGTTTAAATATACTTTTATATTGGAATTTCACATTCAATCTTCAAATGTACAATGTACTAAAATATTAAAATATTTTTTATACTTCTTTAATGGCATCTTTTTTATGATTGAAGGCCAGCATCACTGATATCAGTACTACTGATGTCTCTATAAAAGTTTTTTTCCCCTGAATATTTAATCATTGACTGTAGCCAGTCAGCATTACAGTATAATTTAGATCTATAAATTTATTATAATTTTATTATAAATTTTATTATAATTTATTAAACTTAACTAATAAATATAAGTGAACTTAAAACAATCATCACATTATAATAAAATGTTATAATAAAATTACATATTTAGCTACTTGTGCCCTTCAGCAGAAATATACAGTAAATAAATACTTACCAAACACTAAATTCTAAATTAAATATAGATGAACTCATTAAAGCTATAAAAGTTTCCTCTTTTTTTCTTTGGTTCTTGGATTAATAGGCATCACAGCAGCTGGTTATTAGCTTATTTGCCTGCTATAGCTTTAAAAGCTGCTGCTGCTGAACGTGACGCGGATCTGACATGCCTTTTCTGACCCACTTCAGGTCTTAAAGTCTCTACTAATGAGCGGACGAGTTGAATCGGGTGTTTTAGATGAGGGAGACAGTGCTGGGGTGCCTCAGGACAGTTTTTAAAACCATTTCAGAGACATGTGACGCATATATAACATATTGCATGCATGCACGCAGTTTTAAGGTAGCTTTAATCGCCTTTTTGGTAACTTCATGCCTTAACTGACGGCGTAACTAGGGCATTGCATGCATGTAGGTTCTTTCGCTGTTTGATATGAAATGATACAGGCTACAGCGTGCGCCGGCACCTTTGTGCATGTATTTGAAAAGCGCGCTATGAGCACAGTATCTTTTCCGCGCTCGTTTGACTCGCGCCTGGCTCGGAGGCGAAGTTAGAGTGCGTCTGAAACGTCTTCCATTTGATATGGTCATAAAGACGTTCTGCATCTAAATAAACGTAATCCTTTTCAAGAAAAAAGAGACAGCGGCAGCAGTTGCCAATGGGGTGGCCAACCCTAGCCCCGCCCCTGCGTTAATTGCGTTAAATATTTTTAACGCGTTAATCAGAAAAAATTAAATCGCATGCGTTAACGCGCTAATTTTGACACCACTAATATATATATATATATATATATATATATATATATATATATATATATATATAAAATTATATATATTTTGTGCCAAAAAGGCACAAAATCACTTTCACAGACTTTTTCATTCACTGTTCCCACCTGGTGGAATGACCTGCCCAACTCAATCCCAGCAGCTGAATCCTTAGCCATCTTCAAGAAACGGCTAAAAACACATCTCTTCCATCTTTATTTGACCCTCTAACTCTATCGCTCTCTATTCTAATTCTGTTTGATCCATCTGTCGTCTTTTTAAAATAATTTATTTTAAAATAAAATGTATTTCTCTAACTGCTCATTTTTCTTTAAAAACTAACACTAGCTTTCTTTTTTCTATTCTATCTACTTGTTTTCTTAAAAAAAAAAAAAACCTTGCTATGTGAACTGCGTTAGGCTAACCGAGACTTGTCATATGCTTGCATGTTGTTGCTCTTTTGTTGGTTTTGATTGCTTCTATTGTCCTCTTTTGTAAGTCGCTTTGGATAAAAGTGTCTGCTAAATAACTAAATGTAAATGTAAATGTATATGTATATATTATTTATTTATTTATTTAATTTTTACTTTGTATGAATATTGTTCTTTGCAAAAATTAAAAAAAATGAAAAGAAACATAAACAAAAGCTAAAGCTATATGAAAGTAGATTTGTTTTTAATCAGTTTTAGATAAAAACCAAAAGCAGATTGATAGTCAATGTTTAATTTAGTTTACTTACTGTAAAGACATCTTCAAAATACCTTAATGTTTTTTGTGATGTCTTTTAAAAGTGTGCGTCATATTTTCTTTTATGTACTCACAAATAAAAAAAGAAAAAAAAGAAAAAAAAAAAACTGAAAATAATTAAGTAAATAAATGAATAATCTCTTCGGTCAGTAAAACCAGCCAGTTCAGCACATTTTCACTTTTTTCAGTGTATAACATCTCATCTCCTTCTATCTCCTAATGGACAAGCAACAAGAAACTTTTTCCGCACTGTAGTTGCCAGTGTTTTCTTTTTATTAAATACAACAGAGCGGCATTATATCAACCTTTGCCACACATAAGCTCTATTTATGTAAGAATCAGATATCATTAACTACCACTGCAAGATGTGAGAGGCTGTTTTATGGCTGTCTGTGGAAAGCTGATTTACTATTAGAGTTGTAAATGTGTGCTGCTGTGCTGCTTGTCCAATCAGACTGCAGGGACAGACAATACAGTTTCTAATTGGCGCTGAGCCGCTCTATCTGACCATATTTAGGCCTTTATAATTGCAAAGTAATGCCATTGTGTTATGTTTTGCAAACAGCTATGCCACTAGAGTCGTATTTATTCCACATATATTTAATAGTATTTCAAATGGTAATAATGCAGCGCTTTAGTTTAAGACTCCCCTGACGTCTGTACTTGTAGTGCAGTGATTACATCCCCTGATGACACACGCGAACGAGTGATGACTGAAAAGAAGCGACGTCTAAATGACATACCACCTCACCTCTTTCATTAGCCGTGACAACCTCTTTCTTCCCCTCAATTAGCCACGCAGTATCGAACAATACCCACCTCGCCGGACAGAGCCAAGGGGCACACGAGTGCTTGTCACCTCGCCAGGCGCTCGACTCTACCCACGGCTGTGGGTGTGATATCCATGGTGATCAGACGGAGGTGTAACGCTTATAATATTAATCTTAGAGCATGGCGGCTGGCTTGATCTGTTTTGAAGGGATGACTCAGATGCATAATTGATTGTAATAGAGTGTCGGGAACAGAGGGGACGGGTCAGAGCGCTGCTGCTTTACACAGACGGGGCCGTTCCAATGGTGAAACGGCGGAGAGCGCAAGCGTCTGATGAATCATGTTGATTTAATTACAAGGAGTTAGCCCAAGGGTTTGGGCACAAGATTTTGCCTTTTGCAAAGATAAATGTCATGCAGTCTAAATCAAGGAGGTCTGTGAAACTTGGAGAAAGTTATTCGTTAGCGTTTCTGTTCGTCTCAGAGGTAGTTGTTTGGCTGGTGCGTTCAGCTCTGGAAGTGCGCTGTATGGATTGGCACTCAACAGTTTTGAGCCGAAGCCATGTGACTCATCTCTCTCGAGTCGCAGGGAAATTATGTCATGATAATGCTGATTGGCTGATGTCACTGCAGGAATGAGCACGGTCCCAAACCCTTCACTACTGAGGGAGAAGGTCTCTGGGCTCCAGGCTAGTGCATGAGCCGAGACGTCAATGACAGTGGACAGAGGAAAACACTCAGTCTGGAAAACATTCAGTTCAGTGGTCACTGGTGAAATATCCAATGTGTGTGTTTGTGTGTCTGTCTGTCTGTCTGTCTGTCTATCTATCTATCTATCTATCTGTCTGTCTGTCTGCTTTTATTTTTATTATTATTATCAAATTTTAATAATAACAAGCTGACCAGACAAATAGTGACCCCTGTGTGAAGCTGAATCCATGCAAATGAAATTGCCATCTGACTGGGTATATCATGGGCATTTTGTTAGTAAAGTTGAGTGATGACAGACAGATATCAGCCATTTGTATTTTCTTTTAAGCAGAGTTGACCTTAGCACATCTATTTCATTTTTACAACATTTATGAAAGGATACAGTGTTGTTAAAAAATAAATAAATAAATAAATAAAAATAAAAAATAATATACAAAATTATTATTATTATTATTATTATTATTATTATTATTATTATTATTATTATTATAAATCATTGGCCTTGAATATCCGGAATTTATTTATTTATTTATTCATTCATTCATTCATTCATTCATTTTCCCCTGAAAGAACATTTATTAACTTATTCCTGATATATTACACTTAGTTTTATTCATCCAAATATAACAATCCATCTCTTTCTATCAAGAAATTTTTTAGATTTTCTCAAAAGGAAATGTCACATACCGGCGTTTATCACTTTACTGATTCTTGCAAATCATGGGTAAAATGTTGCTAAATATAAACATTTTAGACAAATATGTATTTGAGTGGTTCTCATCATTTGAAATGACCAGACATCCCATCTGAATAGCTTGAGTAAAACCTATAGGAAATTAAAATGACTATTTATTTTCCAAATGCTCATTTCTGGCCTTATTTTGAAGGAATTATAAATCTTGTATTCTTTGATAAAAATATAATAAGTCGCTCCACCTTTGAAAAGTCTTTCCTTGTCCTTGATAAATCCTTCCCACACTGGCTCCATTCTAATACACAGCACCTGCTTTTCACAATCCCATTCATGTTCACTGGATAACATCAAGCATCCCCATACATGTGTTCCTGCTGAATATACCATGTCAGAGGTAATAGTTATGAATGGCGTTTCATGTAGATTTCAGTCTCTTCCTCTCCTGGTATGAAACGCCGAGCTCTGCACGTGTTTCTTTGCTCCGTTCTGGAGATCCATGCGGTCACGCTGAGGAGTGCGGTCACATGACCACGCCTGTTTTGGCCCTGGGGGCCTGTAAGTGTGTCAGTCTGCTCAGCTGATAACACAGAAGCCTCTGTCACACTTCTGCAAAGAGGGTTTGCTAAGAAACCAAATCGCATGAGGAGCGTTGTGACAGCCCTCGGTGTGGCGTTTAAAGACTGTCCAAGCGGTTATTTCTGTAAGTGTGTCACGCCGACTCTAGCGTCGTGACACATTTCAATAACTATAATCTCAATCACAGTATTTCTCAATAAGGCCATTTTGTATGCAGCAGACGACACAACACCATGCAGGAAGTTCAGTGCTCACTTCAGGAAGTTGCAATTTAGTTGATGGCGTGCAATTTCATGGCTTTCGATGGCACGGGTAAACATAAACTCAAGGAAACTTGCTCTTACGCAAGGAGCCGAGCACTTGACATCAACCTCATCGGTCTGAGGAGAGAAAAAAAAGAGTAATTGGCTCTTTCCCCGTTTAAATGTCACTGGGCTCCACTGATGTAGAGGGGCTTGAGCCAACTGTCTCTTTGAATGATGCCGTTTTGCCCCTGTCATTACATCCCACAGTTTTCCAGAGCATGTTTTTCAAGTCAAGATGTGGGGCAATGTGAATGAATGGTAGTGACACATCTGGGCCATCACCATGACAGGCAAAGATTAAAAAGTCTCACCTTTTCAGAGGATCCAGGAAACATAAACATCGCTGTTACTTTCTGTCATCCAACCCCACCACGGCGATCCGAGATATAACTAGCGTAAACATGCATTGGAGAATAGGATTGAATTGTTAATGGGTTCATGAAAAAAATAAGAGGTCCAAAAATAAGGGAACAATGATGTTGTTTAAAAATGCATGTGGCAAGTTGTTAGAAATGTAATACAAGCTTATGAATGTTCACATCATTTTTGAAAAATGTTACATTAAAGCCCCCCCCCCGACTGAGTGGTGCAGAAATTGCACCGTTAATGACTCTAAAAATCCCAACTGAATAACCATTAAGAAATAAATGTATGTTGTTTTTACCTTGAGGATATGTAAGTTTTATGAATGTTTTAAACACTAATGTTTAAAATCATCATTGAATCATAGATATTAGGAACATTTCTTGCCATGCCATAAAAAGTAAAATTATTATTATTAATTTTTCTGGACACATTGTCTACAGAGTCTACAGGGGTCCTCTGTGACATCATTTCCTGTTCTATGGTTTTCTTGTCACATGGTAACAAAATTATTATTATTATTATTATTATTATTAGCATCACATTTTGGTCCATTTGTTCATACTGAAAGATGCTGTGTTTAATGCTCTCTGTGTTTACTAAAGTTTTTTTGTTTGTTTGTTTGTTTTTTGTTTTTTCATATTAAAAGAGTTAAAAAGGAAAATAATAGCAATTTCTCACATACTGTTATTCTTGTCACACAGCATTGGGCTCTGAACATTAGAGTTATGGTATAGTGTCTTATCAAGCATACTGTACAAGAGCAAAAAATGCGTATTATATCTTATTATATTCTCTCATAGTGGTTTCATGGTTTAATATTGTGATGGTTGATCTACTTTTTTTTTTTTTTTTGAGCAGTGGCATAATAATTCAATTGAAAATATAACACATATATGTTATACAACTTTACCAGCATAACATAAATTGATAAAGACTTAGAAAATCTCAACTATCCATTATTCACTATTTACATAGTCATATTTTATTTCTGTGAAGCTGCTTTGAAATAATCTGTATTGTGAAAAGCGCTATGCAAATAAAATTAACTTGACCACCTTCCAGTTGTGTTTATCGTTCGGTGTTTGAACATTTAGTCACATTCTTAATGTTTATTTCCCACTTGTAAGACTGAACTACAGGTGTTTGTCATTGACTGACAGAACAATGATTTGTTTGTTTGTTTGTTTTATGATTTACAGTTATTTCATTTCCGTAGTCAGTAAATCATTTATAAAACATGCTTATTTATATCTTCAAATCTAATCAATTGCCTTTATTGCCTTGGTGCAGCAATGAAACTGTAACCTTCAATGATTATGGGATCAGTTGATGGTAAGGTGAATGACCTAAGTGCTCATAAGTAGATGACAATGATGACAGCCTCAGAAAAATCAATGCAGGGTCTCGTTTGCTCCTCCACTTTGACACATTAATGTGGGGAAGATTATTGTATATTGCTGTGGACGCTCACCTTCACGAAACGCGCTTCATGTCACCTAACCACAGAAGACTACAGAGATGCATTTGATCTTACCTGTCATATGAATGACACTGAATAAATGACCAACAGAATCTGAAAAACTGAACTGAACTTAAGACGTTTCAGAGATTTTACAAATCGTTTTTAACACAGAAGAAAAACCGTAAACGAATCTCTGCATACTGTGTGTCTTATTTCTAATTTTGTTTATTATCAGTTTTCATTAACCAGTTTGAAACACTGTACTCGGTTTTAGGAGATGGTGGGGAATTCAAATTTCCCAAGACCAAAAACAGAGCGCTTTGAAATTAACTACTACATCTTCTTTATTACTCATTTTGGTGAGCACATTTGCTAGTGATTGCAAGATTGCTGTTGAAGGGAACTTGCAATGACGTTTCCCTTTGCAATGCTGCACTGGGGGCACAAGCCAATTTTAGTATCAATAGCTAAAGCCTTGTCTGTCTGCAATGCAATTAAAAACTCAATTTTGGTAGAGCTTTGCAGCCCACGATAAATGGAACTGTCATCCTTGAATTGTTCTTCCGAATGGTAAAAACACACAGAGCATAGACAATGCAAAGCTATGTGTGCCTTAGCAAAAAATCTCAAATTATGTTATAACAGATGTTGAACTGCATTGAAATGTGCTATAGATTAATGCGTATTTATAATTTTATATTGTGCATGTAAGAGGGCAAAGTTACATGCAGTTACACAGTACACAGACTCACACAGTACTCACTTATGTAAATACACAGTATTGAACACTGCAATATAAAGCACACTCCTGGGCAATCTTTCCACATCATCAATCTACAATAAACGAAATTACATATCTGGAGTCGAATGTGTTCAGCACCATGGACAGCAGCCCGACTCAATAATAGCTGCAATATAAAAGGATCATCGTAACGAAACACAAATAGGTCTCTTTGCTGAGTCCACATTCATTATTCGTTTAATTCATTAACACTGTTCAGCAGTCTGTGTGAGAGACGAGTGTATTGTGTTTTGTGGCGCATTCGGTCTGCCATGTTATTAATTGTTGGTCTATGTACACATGCGTCAGATGGACGTCTTTGGACATCGCGTCGCTTCTCGCCGTTTTTCTGTTACGTGTTGCGTTTTAATGCGACGTGTCAAATTACAAAGTTTTTGAAAAGACACATCGACAGTGTTCCATTGTGTTGCATCAAAACTGATTTGTGCAAACTGACGATCTGTGCACACACGTCTCTTATGTTGTTTGCGCGTTTGTGTCGCGTTTAAACACGACGTGCCCAAGGCTCAACTTTTAAAAACACACTTTCTCTCTTTAAACCCAAAGAGTAACATGACTGCTTTACTTCACGCCGTTGTTAATCCAGTCGCCACGGTGAACGATTCCTAACAAAGCGATCGATGGTGCTCAATTTAAAGAGCTTCAGGGTACACGTCAGCGCCTTCCTAAACAATATCATACGGTCTTCCTTCCACGTGACCCCATCTGCACCGATCGCTGCATGTAATGCCAGCAGCTATAGCCTATCATTATGACAGCGTTTGGTTTGTCGCGTCACTGGCGACAAAAGATTGCGTGTTAATAAATAAATGCAGTGCACACACCTGAACACATCAAAAGGCTGCCTGTCACATATCAAATGTTGCGTTTTAATTAAGATAATTACATGCTTTGAATAAACTCCACGAACTCTGGACATGGTGCCGCTGAGGTCATTTAATATGATATTAGCCGGTGGGTTTCCACTTACTGGAACTGCTTCTCAATGCATTTTGATCATGGCGTCTCCACCAGATGCATGTTCTCATGAATGGTGAGAATAACCTCAGGTAGAATTTACTACATTGGGCTAATAACCTAGTCGTGTCTAGATAGACCAGGCATGCGTTACAAGTTAAAATGCACTATATTCTTTAAAAGTTTACACATCAGTCAATGAATAGACTATATCTGCGGTAGCTTATATTAACTGTACTTAAAATTATTTATGCAAAAACGTCTTCTTGCAATGTGCACTATGAATGACGTTTATTATATGAATAGGTAAATGTTAGGCTTATAATGCAACAGAGAAATTGCATTTGCTTGCAATTGACAGTATATTTATTCGTTATAACATAAAACATATTATAATGCATTGTAGCGTTTTATGGGCAGATTTAACTGTTTATAGTATGCATTAAAACGCATTACCTTTATTACATGAATATTTAAGTGTTATAATGCATTATAAATGTGACTCCGTTAATTCGTGCGCAACTATAATATAATGCATTATGAAAAACCTCTATAGCGCATGCATTAAATTTACAGGCTTCATAGAAAGTGTTACCAAATCTCCTTCTTCTTCAACGTCAGTTCAAGTTTGATCAATATCGCCCTGCTGGTCCAATTGGAGGAGCCGCTCGCACTCACTCTGAATGTGATGCTCTCAGTCGCCTCGACCATCTTCAGCACCAGTCCC
>JAFVLL020003165.1:0-11863 GCA_021397915.2 Tor tambroides | reverse complement strand
AGTCTGTTTGGATTATGTTTGGATTTTGGATTTCACATTGTAAATAAACTGCACTTGGGTTCATCACTACGCTCGCCTCCAGTGGACTCGTTACAAGCATGTTTTTGAAAAATTATTAAAGTAAATTATAAAGTTTTTTCATGGCACCAAATAAGATAATTTTAATGTGATAATTCTTCATCACTGCCCTCACCCTCATTGCTTCTATCCTCCTTGGTCCTTCTTTTATTACTACAACCTGATTTACTGATGCACTCATATCACTATCATCAATACTTTCTAAAATAAGTACAGATTTGTCTCTCCATTTTCCAAAAATGAACCTGAAACACATTCATAAAGGCTATTATACTGCCTGCCAATGCTGGTCAATAGAGCCAGCTACAGCAAATATGCCATAATAGGGCTTTGTCAGTTATGCATGATGCTCAGATTTGTTGGTCTCTGAGTTGTTGTTTTTATAAAAGTGCATTAAAAATGACAAACAAACTTTAGAAAACACATTTGGATGTACAATGATATTGTTTATAACTTGAATTTATATGTATTTTGTAGTCTAAAATGAGCTCAATATGGAGCCTTGAGAGCATGTGACCTAACATGTGCTAATGTCTCCTTTACTACTTAGTTACCAAAAATCTGAAGCACATGGCTAATGAATTTTAATTTTACTGGTTGAAGGAGATGTCATTTGACATCACTAATATAACATTTTCTTGGTTGGCACATTAATATTGTATTTTACATGCAATTTTCTTGGTGTCATTAAATGACAATATCCCATAGAGAGTTAAATTATAGGACATGAAAGTCATTGCAAATTGAATTGTTCTGCTTGGGTTCTTAATCACATGTCTTTATTCGTATTGGCTATAGTACTTGTAGTATATATAAAATTGAAGGTTTGGTTGTGTATGTTGATAAATGTAGGCCTAATAAATTCTTCATGTTTAAGTTGAGTCACCCATCCTCCCTTAACTCTATTATCTTAACATAAACACAGCAAAGATCATTTTAAATTCTCAACAAAAAAGAAGAAACTTGAATTTACTTGCTGTCGATCTAATTAATCACACATATTTTCTGAAATTAATCACGATTAATCCCACCTAACATTAAAGTTTTTCAATTATACTTTTATACTAAAATAATTTCACATTCAATCTTTGAATTAATGTAGAAACAACATAAAGAAAATATATTTTTAATATTTGTTTTATACCATTTTTTATGACTGAAGGCAATTACTGATACCAACTGATATTTAACCATTGCCTAGCCATTCAACATTTCAGTATAATTGAGAACTATCAATTTAACATTTATTAGACTTTAAAAATAACTTAATTTAAGTCAATTTAAAACAATCTTCACATAAACCCATTATAATAAATGTCATATAGCTACCTGCGCCCTTCAGCAAGAACATATAGCCTAATTTAATAAAACTATCAAACACTAAATTCTAAATTAGATGGAGATAAAGCTTAAAACTAAACCAAAGAGAGACGACAGTAAGTTTAGAAATTGACATGCTGTAACTTCTTAAACAGGCTATTATCCTGCAGTGATTATTGTCAACATTACTGTTGTTTTGCAGCTGCTGGTAAACAGAAACACAGAAAGAGCATTGTGGAGCTCAGAAATGCTGGAGCTCAGTGTAAGATGAGGAAGATGTTGTTGTTGTTGTTGTTGTGGACGCTCTACAGTGAGGAATGGAGTCTGCTGGGACACTTCAATTCATCTGTTATGTACTGCATTTGTTTCAAATCTTTCATTCAAAGTATTTTTACATGTTGTTTTCTGTTGAAACTGTCCTCTGGCTGTTTTTATGTTTTGGATACTATTCACTATTTTCCCCTAATAAAGACAAACAATAAATCTGCCCACCTGGACAGCAACCAATCACATCATTCACCTGTGAGGTTTGTGGGAGGGATGTATTCTAAACGTAACCAATAAAGTCACTCCTCTGTAAGGGTTTTGGGTGGGATAAATCACAAGTTTACCAATGAAATGACTTTTGAGGAAAGTCTGTGTGCTCAGTGGCCCAGTAGCTGTCTGGTTTAGGGGTGGGTTTAGTTTCAAACCAATCCAGTTTAACATGAATGACCAAAAGGGGAGGCCACAGTGGAACAGAGGTGTGAACACCCCCTTCATTTAACATACATCTGAATTGGTACGTATCTGGCAGTATACGGACCATGATATTTCCCGTGTTTTGTCAGTAATACTCCCAGATTTGTCAGAAAACCTGCGGTGTGTGCAGGAGTTTACTGGTCCATATACAGCTCTTTCATGCAGTGATGTCCTTTCGCTCCGGTGACAAGCTGTTTCGTACCCCAAAATGTACCATTTCGGCCCCTTTTTTCCTGTATTTATCCTATTACACCCACAACAAATTAACGGTCATCACATAAAAAGGTCTAAATCCTTAGTCTGGGCCCATGGAAAATAATTAAGGTGGAGAAATATTCCCCCAATATCTCTGTCTCTTCCTTTTTTTCATGTAGGCTACCGATCACTTCTTCACCAGCAGGTCTTCTGTTATAAACAGAACTGTGTCCATGTAGTAGCTGTTGATTAGAATTTGTGTAAATTCACTCAAAATCCTTATGTTTTTCTGTTGGTAATTAATGTATATATATATGTGAGAAAATAAATAAGATTGTAACAGGAAAAATGAACTGCATGTTGTCTACTTCTGCAGGTACAGTTTTTGTGTGTTTTCATGATTTCTCTCTGTGTGTTGAAACCTGAATTGGTTTTATGTGTACACAAAATGCTGGATTACTGGATTGGTTTGAATAAAGCTGTTGAGGTGGCAGAGGATTGTTTGAAGAGGCAGGAAGATGCAAGTAAAGAGGTAACAATGATGAACAGCTCTCTCTGCCGTGTTGACACTCAAAACTGCAGACAAGTGGAAAGCTAGAGATTCAGGAAGGCCTTGATGATCATCAGACACAACTGAAGATTCAGCAGCAACAGGCCAGATCGAGACGTTCAGGTGGAGAGAGATACGCTGCTGTGAACGTGCAGGCATTGATGAATCTACTCAGGTGTGAGCGTCAGTAAGACCATGAAATCAAACAGAAGCTGTGGGAATGCTGGACTCCGGCTCCATGGCTTGTACAGTAAACCAAGAAACAGCATCTCGGATGATTGAAGAAAACATAATCACTAATGTGTTGAATAAAATATTTCTGTTTATACCTTATCGAGATGTTTCCCGGACAGGGTTTAAGACAGGAGTAGGTCTAATCTAGAACAGTTCATCTTTCTGAAACAGATTAAGTACAGATTACTAACTCCTGGACTATTGAGTCCTGAACTAAAATAAACTCGATTAATTTAAAACCAGCTATGCTAATCTGAATTAGCACAACAGAGGATGCCTATAAAACATGGAATGAACCAAGAAAAGCTGAGAAGTTGGAACTGAGAAGCAAATCCAAACAACAGCAGTGGAAAAAAATCTGAAATCAGCAACAACAAAAACAAACAAAAAAAGTGTTACTGAACAAGAGACAACTTTTTTAAAGCAAGCAAAGTAAACTGCACACATCAGGTGTCGAATAATAAAAGAAGGAATGCCTAGGAATCTCTTTGTAATGAATTCTTGCATAAATTATTGCAATCAGCTGTTGTTGTCAGTTTTGTAACAGTTTTATTATTATTATTATTTATTATATTATACATAAATCAGCTGAGCTGACCTGGATGAGCTCTGAAATGCTCTTGGGCTCTTCATGGTTCATTAGTATTATTTAGGGATGCATGATATTATCGGACTGATATCAGAATCAGCCGATAATGGGTGTAAACGTAAATATCGGCAGCAGCATGATATGAAAAATTATGCCGATATGTCTTGCCGATAAGAGGAATACATTAACTCACATGTGCTCAGGGTGTGCTAGTGATTAGATCACGTCAGCAGTGTGACTCATTCTTGAAGCAAAGTTTTGTCTGAATGATGATTAGATTCACTGTTTTGGATCGCTGCATTTAATCTGTGAAAGCACATACAGAATGATGCGTTCGGTGTGTGATTGTAGGTGCGTTCGACTTGAAGCAGTGCTGCACAGAATGATCAGTGTATGACATCAAAGTACCGCGAGAGAGCAGACGGATCCTATTTGAATCGCTCTCGCGGTACTTTGATGTCATACACTGATCATTCTGTGCAGCACTGCCTCAAGTCGAACGCGCCTAGAATAAACAGTAATAGCCTCCCCCGGGTCCTAAAGCCCATACTGTATGGAGTTGTAATCTGTAGGGGGCGCTGTTGGTCTACTTCTAATTAAATTAAAAGTAAAATAGCCTACACAAACAACATTTAGACTTTTCTTTTCTGATTAAATAAAGCAGTAATTGATGTCATAAAATAATGAGTATGTTTTGATTTAAAGGTCAGAAGCTATAGCTTACATGGAGGGGGGAAATCACAAACATGACACTTGTACATTAAATAATTTTATATATACTGATTTATTCATTAATGTGTAATATGTTTTATTTCTTAAATCATAAGCTCTAAAAGATTTTCAGAATTTTTACAACTCTTGCTTTAGACCATCTACAAATGTTAAATCTTAAAATAAAATGTTAGGGTTAACATCTGGGGAAAAATGCAGCAATTGATATGTAGTTTATTTATAGTTATTTTCAAAGCTTCAATGTACCGTCAAAAAACCTTTATTATTGTTGATTTAATTCTAACAAGTAAGTTCTTGTTAAAAACTAACCAAAATTAAAAATATTTTGCTTATAATTTCTGCACAGGAGAGATTTGGTGTTGTTTCCAAACAAAAGTATAGATATTGGTATCGGTATCGGCCAAAATGAGTTGAAAAATATCGCCATATCGGATATCGGCAAATAGATTATTTAAAAGTTTAAGTATCTGTAAGTGCTTTTATTTTTCATTAGGTCTTTTTATTGGACTTATAAATCCAACTTTTGTTGTTGTTGCTGTTGTATTTTAATTGTGTTGTCTTTTTAGTTATTGTAGACACGTTTTGTAAACTTACAATTATTTATTGATAGTACTCTCTTTAACTGTGTATGTGTGTTTTTAAATGTAGCTTTCAAAAATATTTTCATATTTATACCTGTTTAAAATGACATAAGGACTGGAATTGAGAACCACTGACCTAGACGACATATGGGGTGTGTGGCAACATGGAGAGGAGGACTTTAAAATGTTCCTACAAACACTAAACGGTCATCACAGGTCAATCAAGCTACAAGCGACCGCTAACGCCACCTCCCTAGATTTCTACAGGACACTAGTACATACAAAGACCCAGACTCCTACACTACACACTAATCAGAAATCTTCAAAGAAACAGATACCCATGCCCTCCTACATTACAAGAGCCTCCATCCTCCACACACCTTCGGGGGCATTGTACGATCCCAACTTTTCCAGAATCTGCACAGGGGAACATGACTTCCAGGAAGCTACAAGGATCCTTTTTAAGGTGCTAAAAACAAGGGGCTATCCAGTTGTAGCATAGTTCCTTCAATATAATAATATTTAATATAAGTCTATATATATATATATATATATATATATATTTATATTTATCTTACTACATCTATAACTACATTTATCTTACTACACATATTATTATATACTTTATATAATGTTATTATTATTGTGATCCCACTGTCTTTAAAAGTGCTATGAATTACATAATTTATCATAATTTAACCCAGTGTTCACAATTTTAAGATAATTTTAGGAAAGCTATTAAGCAAAAAACAAAAACCAAACAAAAAGAAATACTGAACTAAAGTTGTGTCTATTAAACTACATATTAAATATACATGAATGAAATTTAAGGTTGTAAAACTAGATTATAAATACATGATTAAACACAATACTGAACATTAAAAAATTAACCTAATTTAATGCTGTAGGTCTGTTATATATACATGATTAAACACAATATTGAACATCAAGAATGAACTGAAAAACTACATTATATACACATGATTAAACACAATAGTATGTAGTTGTACATATAATTTTTTATTATTTTGTTTCATACAGACAGACATCAAGTATTGCAGGCTCAATCCCCATGTCCCTGTTCTTGAGAAGTTTTTTGATGGAGCAGAAAGCAGACTTTGGTCTGACGAGAGAGAGCATCAATAAACTTTTGGAGCTGCTTCATCAGCAACGGAGACATGGCTGGGGTACAACACTCCAGACCTTGCTGTTTCTGTATTGGTTGGCCTGTGGTGCATCTTACAGGCTTTTGGGATGCCACGACCAACCATTCACAGAATTATACATCGAGTGGCTGATGAAGTCATGGCAATTTTGCGAAGTTTGTGGCCCTACCAAAGTCAGACGAACACCTGCTCCAGGTTGGTGCTGGCTTTGCTTCTCTCACCAATCACCAGGCATTTGGTAAAGCTGTTGGAGAATAAAACCACCAGCTGGCCCTGATGGACAGTGTTATAAAAACAGAAAGCTGTTTGCCTCCATCCTGCTTCAAGAGATATGCAACCTCAGGGCTTTTTCCTCCTCGGCGACGGTGGGTACCCTGCACAGAGAAGCCAATCGCAATCATGACACCATTCAAGAATCCAGCCTCACCATCTACTCAGTGCTTCAATGCACATCTTTCCAAAGGCTGCTCAATTATTGAACGTGCTTTTGGAATGATGAAGACGCGATTTAGAGCCATCTTCCTTCAGGCGCTTGAAGTGCATCCAACATTTGCACCAAAGGTTGCATTGTTTTTCTCTATATTTGGCCTTTACTCAGATTAAGGGGGTTTGCAAATGTGATATTGATTTAATACAACAGTTCAATAAACAAGAATTTAATGAACTTAAGTGACTACAACAAAAATTGTTTCAAACAAAGTCACAGCTGATCTGCTGTGCATCTCCATTCAAACAGTGGTGTTTCGTTTATGAATGAATGTGCGTTTTTAAATGAATCTAGTGAGTCAATTAACCATTCATAAAGATGGTCACTTATTTCATTCCTGAATGAATCAGCTGTTCAAACAAATAAATATTTCCAAGATAAAATCAGTGACTTGCTGCCACCTGCTGGCAGTTTTAGTTTCATTTTTAAAGTATAATTCATTTAAATCATTTAATATTTCTATATTTAAAAATTTAGATTTGAAAAATTAATCTCAACATGAATTTATAAATTTAATTGCACTCATGCCACCTCTGAGCCTCATTAAATGTCTGAAAATACATCTACGAGCCACTTTTGCATTCTGTGCACCTCTGTAGTACAAATTAATTTTGCTTATACTGATTTCATATGATTGGTAACTTATTCTTCTTATTCTATTGTTTAATTAGAAAGTGTAAAAAGCTTATAAATATATATTTTTTTAATTTGACCTAAAAGATGACATAGTTTTAATAAAATTAGACAAATGCCATTAAAAAAAAAATGCCCCTGTAAATCACTTTAAGGAATTAAATATCACCTCGTAATGAGAAGGCACATTTTTATCAGAATTTTTGATTATTGATCAGAAGGTGCTCCTGAATCTTTTGACTGTGCCAGTTATCAACATGATGTATTCTAGATTAATTGAAATCTAAAAAGTTTATTTTTATAGAGTTGAGAAAACTTAGACATAGGACTGTACAAGGCCTACATCTTAGCTTACCTTATACTTTTTTTTAAATTGTCCCACTTTTTCTTTGCTTGTGCTGGTGTTATTTTACTGGACAGGTTCATTTTCTCCAGAATAACTCTATAATCATAAAAATAACATAAGAATAACATGACAATTTAGAGTGAAAACTCCTTACACATCCTTAGAAATAAGACTGTTCTTCTGCCTAACATAGGGGTTGTGTCCTGCAGAGTTTAGCTCCAACCCTAATCAAACACCTGAACAAGCTAATCATGTTTCTAAGGGTTACTGGAAAGCAACAGGCAGGTGAGTTTGTATGGGTTGGAGCAAAACTCTGCAGGAATGGTCTAACCTGGTCTAACATGTCCTTCTTGGCAGAACTTTATTTTATCCTTTCAGGCAAGAATGAGATTAATTCTGCTCAAAAAGAAGAAAGAAGACTGACTGCCTACTTTTTTAATTCTAAGATCTTCCCTCCAACCGTATAATGTTCCTGTCTCAATCTTATACATTTCTCCGTATTTTCCTTGCTCCCTATTCAAAACAAAATTTAACAGGAATTATTTCTACTTGTATTTCTACTGTTGATTTTTCCCTCTTGTAGTTTTTGGTCATTTTAGATTTTTTTCTGAATTTGACTTATTTTAACTGTAATAATAATGCAAAAAAACATACTTAAACATTTTGAACAAAAATCTAAATTTTGACAAAAAAGTCTTATACTAGATAAATACACACACACACACACACACACACTCTTATTACTATCATTATGAGCACATTCCATAGGCATAATTGTTTTTACACTGTACAAACATATTCTATTCCCTAAACCTACCCATTTTAAAAATAGTTTTATATTAAAACTATTGTCAGTCCTCTGTCATGTGTGTCATGTGTTCCCGCCTCTTGTGTCCATTTATGGTTTGTTTCCTGTCCTTGTTTAATGTGATTATTCAGTGGCGTGCACAGGCCTCCGGAGGGGCAGGGGCGAAATGGCGTTACAAGGGCACAATCGCGGACCCAGGTTGGGTTGGTGTGGATGGATTGGGCTGGGTGATGGGTTTGGTCCCCCTCGGCTATAGGGGTGGGCGATATGGCAAAAATATCATATCACAATTTTCTTTTATTAGAAATATCACGATTCACGATTTTATCACAATTCTTTATCATGTTGGTTTTTCTATTTTGCAAGTTGTTTGAGCATTACGGCCAAACTAATTTCCCCATTATAAAGACAGCCTTTTAAGGTAACAAAATATAAAAAAGGATAGTCGATATTTAGGCCAAAGTGGGTGAAGATAAAAATCTTTGTCATTATTTTATCTGTGTTATTAAAAATGAGAACAAAGATACACATTACAAATAAACACAGTATACAAATAAAATAAACACTGTTTTATTTTCAGGTAGGCTACAATAGGTGTATTTAGCAGGAGCATTCAAGAAATTGAATGAACAAATATAAAAATAAAACACTATATAGACTGATTCCTATTAAAGCAACTGTATTAAAGTTTTTCAGTCAAGAGTAGTGAGTGATTTTTCTCTTTGTGTTTGGTGTTTTATTAACATTAAAGGAATAATTCACCACCCCCCCCCCCAAAAATAGTGTTATTTTTTATACCATCATTTACTCACTCAAAAGTTGTTTTAAACCTCAATGAGTTTCATTCTTCTGCTAAACATAAATGCTCTTTTGAAGAACGTGGAAAACCAAACAGTTGCTGGTCCACAGTGACTTCCATAGTATTTTTTTCCTACTATCAAAGTCAATGTGGACCAGCAACTGTTTGGTTACCCAGATTCTCCAAAATATCTTCTTTTGTGTCCAGCACAAGAAAGAAATTAATACAGGTTTGGGACAACATGTGAGTGAGTAAATAATGACAGATATAAAATTTGAGGGTGAACTATCCCTTTAATTACAGTCGGCAGCATGTTTAGTACTGTCCCTTTAAGACCTGCTCCCATCAAATATACAGGCACGCATCCGTTTCTCTCAGCTGTTTACTTTCATTTTAGACATAACCAACTGAGTCTATATGTGAACCTTGTGTGTTTTGACAGTATTAGCACAAAAGATAACTTAGTTCAGTAATCAGGGAAACGCTTTGTCTGACTTGACTTTTTCGTGCGCGCTTTGGGTGTATGTGCTCAGAAAAAAGTGCACGTCTGACCAGCGCGTGAATGAAACGTTTAACCGGCAAGGCTTTAAAGCAGATGCAAATAATGTACTTTTGTGATTGTGAATAAGTGCAGTGTCCCGTGAGAGTAACTCTACCGCTGAGTTAACACTAATGTGTATGTCACGTTGTACAGTACATAGAGACAGAGGCGCCAGAACTGTAATTGATATAATGTGTGCTGTAGCACGATACTACGATATTTCTTCAAAAGCAGATCTTGGAGACATTTTTATCGATCACAATCAAAAATCGTCATATCGAACACCCCTACCCTCGGCAGAAATCGCAGACCAGGGGCATCAGACTGCAAGGGCACTTTACCATCGGACCGCAAAGGGGCAGGGGCTCGAGCACCCCCCCCGTGCATGCTACTGTGATTATTAGTTAAGTCTGTTCCTGCTGTGTTTGTCTAATTAGCCTGTGTACTTAAGTTCCTGCCTATCCTGTCTATCTTAAAGAAAAAAATGTCAGTGAACTAAAATATTGAACATTAATTTCATAAAACTAAAAGCAGAAATTAATTTATTATAAAATTGTCTCCGCTCAGTTTCTACAGTGAACAATTTGAAAGTGACCCCGAAATGTACAAGACCAGAGGGTTGAACAAATTAATTATTTCTCGCCTTGCTAACAAAGTACTGTTAAACATTTAAAAATCACTAAACACTTGTAATCATGTTTACCACACCTGCAATACAACTTTCAAAAAATTAAGAACTTTAAAATACTTACATTTAAACACCACATCTCCGCTTGTGTGTAGATCTGCCGGCACCGCCATTTAAAAAAAAAAACGACGGTTATTTACGGCGACGCAAAGAATTGTGGGTTATGTTTAGCAGCGAAGGATACACCTGATGCATTCTCCAGATTCCTGTGAAAGAAGGTCGCATTCGAAGGTCGCATTCGGAGTTGTCTTACTTGCTTTTCTGAAATGAGACAGCCTTGATGACGTATGCACCCTTCGAATGAGACCTCCAGAGGACGCAGCCCTCTAAATGAGACACAGCTATGTGTTCTTCAGCGATCTTGCGTCCTTGTGTTCTTGTTCTACGTCATCATCAACCGTCGAAGTTCCGTTCCAGTTCTCAAGAACGCAAGTACAGAGGATGCATGAAAGTGCCCAGATGTGTTCTTGATATCGAGGATGCATCGAGTGCAGACTTGATAGAATCGAGCCGTTAGAAAAGTCCGTGTACGGTGTACGGAAGCCTGTAAGCTTTAAACTCGCTCTCTTGACGGCTCTTGAAGTTAAAAGTAAACATTTATCATTTTGTTTTGCTTAATTTTAATAAAGTTATAAGATCTGGAGAAAGTCTGCATTTTTATTGGCATATTAAAATGAATCTTAACATTATCATAGTTAAACATATAACGCTGTAAAATAAAACGATATACAATTATATGAAAATAATATCTATAATAGTATGAAATGTTTTAAGTTATGACATTTGTTCGTAATGTTATGTTATATTTATTGTTCATTGTCCGCTGCTTATGCTGAGACTATGTGGTCAGTTAAGCAAGAACGCAGTACATCTCAATTCTCACAAGGATGCATTCTGTGTCCTCGCGTCCTTCCGAGTTCGTTCTTCCAAGGAAGCTTAAGACCTGTCTCCAGGAGAACACAAGTCCGTTCTCTGCATTCTTGGAATTGAGAAACAGCCATAGACTGTAAAAAAAGATGGACGACGTGTCTCCGCTTCCTTCCACTATAGAAAAGTGAAGCGAATACATCTTAGTATGGCCGCTGCCATCTTGAGCAAATGACGTCATTTGGAGCCGGAGTCTGCGCAGTAGAGCTTCGTTTGGAGCCAGAGTCTGCTCAGTAGAGATTCGTTTGGAGCCCGAGTCTGCGCAGTAGAGATTCGTTTGGAGCCGTAGTCTGAGCAGTAGAGCTTCGTTTGGAGCCCGAGTCTGCGCAGTAGAGCTTCGTTTGGAGCCAGAGTCTACGCAGTAGAGATTCGTTTGGAGCCAGAGTCTGCGCAGTGGAGCTTCGTTTGGAGCCAGAGTCTACGCAGTAGAGATTCGTTTGGAGCCAGA
>JAFVLL020003164.1:15000-24430 GCA_021397915.2 Tor tambroides | reverse complement strand
GATAATGGGAGTTCACAGAGCCATTTTACAAAGAGGGATATCTGAGGCAACATTAACTTCAATTAATTACTTAGCTTAATGGTCAGAGCTTGCTTTTGGGCGTATAAAGCTGATCAATCCTCTTCACTGGACACTGGGCTGTTAAATCAGTGTAATCAGCCCCTCTGTCTTACTGGGCCAAACTGGTGTGTAATAAGTCTCAGAGTTGCCATTTTACTATTCCTATTAAGATTTTATCATTAAGCAGGCAAAGATTTGTTCATGGTCTACCGTTATGTCCTAGCTGAAGTCTGCATGAGCACTACAGCGACATCTTTTTTGCAAGATGTGGGAGAAGAACCGATCCACAGAACTGATCTGTGAAGCATTGTGACAAATGTGTTTTTATCAATGTGTTTTGTTTTGTATTAAATCTGCAAATTCATAAGAATTTTTTTTGGTAATTTAAAAATCGGATTATTTACACGGCCACCTCTGATGCTAGGTTATTATACTTACTCATTTCTGAGTGTTTATTTAACTTTGGAGACTTGTAGACCTGTGACCTTTAGACTATTAACTCTCTTTTGAACACACACTGAGTAGTTTAGTTTATCTACTGTTATAGAAATCAATTTTATTTTTTTACTTTTATAATTAATTTTTATAATTAATTATAATTTATTTTTTTTATTCTTTTGAGCTTTCTCTTCATCAGAAAAATAAATGTCTTTTTTTCCACAAGAATATTATGTAGTTTTCACCATTGATAATAGGAAATGTTTTTATTTTTATTTATTTTTTTATTGTTCACCAGTTCAGGCTCATATTAAAACCTGATCATATTAAATTGTTTTCTGAAGGATCATATGGCACTTCAGTTTGCCATCCATCACATGAATAAATTACATTTTAGAAATAGATAAACTTTATGGATAAATATATCATGATCACCGCCTTCATATTTATAATTTAGATTTTTATGTATAAATGCAATATTTAATTTTTTTGTATATTTATATTCTTGTGTTTGACTTTTTTTTTTTTTTTTAAATTCAAGATTGCAATTCTGGGTCTGGGACACGGCATGATATAAGTCTATACATGCATAGAATTTAAATTTATGATTTGAAAAGAACTGAAAAGTAATGAAAATGAACAGTGAAGGCATAGTAAAATGTTTCCAAGACAATTTTATTGTGAACTTTATATAAAATAATAATCCACTCTGAGACACACAAATGCCCAAAGTTGAAGAAACAGCTGTTTATTGGTAAGTCAGTGCAGACATATAGTGTTTTAGTACAGATTTTATGCAGAACCACCTCTCTGCTGTTGCTGGAAAAATTGACATGTCTTGAGGTGCTAACGATTTCCACTCCTATTTTCCACATTTCAGATTTGCATCTGTAGCTGGATTTCTTTCACTGCGGTCTTTTATCTTCTCCTTCTTGCAGATTCCTGCTAGATTAGCCCAGTTTAGGCTTATATACGTGCAAAGTCTTATTGATCCTGACAGTACATGCTTGTGTAGCGCAGATCTCATTTGATGTCCAGATTAGCCAAGGTCAGTTATAGATCCACGAGGATATCGGTAACCTAAAGAGCCCAGACTTGCCAGTTCACATTACCGTAACTCACACAGTGCAGTATTTCTTATCTTACATAAGGAAAACAGAGTTTACTGGGAGACTGTGATGTTGCACAAACTTTGATTTTCATTCGAAAGCCTTTCCAAGTTCTAGCAGCTAATTACCCAGTGATCTGAAATCAGGTTCTTGTGGTGTTTACAGAAAGAACCAGTGGGAATGCCGTGTGTTTTTGCCCATTTGTGTCTATGTAAAATGAGAGAATTAAAGAGCGTTAGTGTGGCAGACACGTGCGTCGTGGGACTCACACTGCCCCCCTGTGGGTAAGTCTCAGCGTGAGCTTTTGGACAAATATCAGGCTGACAACACAAAATTCTTAGGCAACATGCTCACAAATTGCATCCTGCTGGTTCCCGTCGTCAGGCTCGGTGTACGGCACTCCATAGGTTTGCTTTCATTTAGTGCGTTTTTCAGCAAAATCTGTTAGGATGGCGTCAAACCAGTGGCTACAGATATAATGATGATAAACAGATGTTCAGACCATAATTCGCTTCCTTGCTTGTGTGTAATTCAGTGATTGAGGCCTTAAATGCAAAGCCTTAAATGAGACGTCTGTAGCCCTGCATACAAATGGCATCTCTTAAGGAAGTCATAGCCCGGTAAGTGTTCACATTGTTATTATGATTAGCTCCCAGAGGGAGGTGCTGGTTCAGTCTCTTCGGCTCGCGCTCGCCTCAGACACACATACACACAGAGTCTGCGGCAGGAGCTACGGCGTATTTGAGGGTGCCGGACACGTATTGGCCATTCTGGGAAAGCTGCCTGTTTCCGGGCAGGTGCTGTTGGCTTCCCTGACAGTTCTGATGAGCAACGAACAGATTAGCAAGCAGTGTAGTGCATATAGCCGGCCGGGCTTATGCAGGGAGGCTCCTTAAAGCCAGAAACATTAAATGGGTCCTCTGTGCACACGGCTCAGGATGCCTACGGTGTCAGGGCCAGATCGCCTTCGTACACCGGCACACAAAGCTGTCAGCAGTAAACAAGCTAAAACCCGTCAGAAGAAGAAGCGGGGGCCGTGCAAACGAAGAGAAAGTCAGATCTGAATGGAATTTGCAGTGTAGGGGTTTAAGCCGAAAAGGTCATTGCTCACTTTCGCCTTTCAGTGTGTCTCCGGCAAATGATCTTTGAAGTATCGTTGGCGCGTTTATTCAGGGAGATCAATTGAAACGTGAAGGCGACATCAGAGTGTTGGTGTGGTGTTGTTTTTTTTTAATGACCCATTTTATTAAGGAAGATTTTCTGCACCTTCCTTCCGCCCTCTCCTATTGCTTTATTCCTCATTTGGTGGGTTTTTCACTAAGTCCTTTCTTATACCCAGTATGAGGAGGATAAACCTCTTATTGCGGCAGGAACATAATCCCTTTTGCATGCCCACAGCGAAAGTATATTACACACCAGAAGTGGAGCAGATACATCTGTGACTGTGTAGGGCATCAGGAAACTCCCACGTCCCACAATCACAGTAAAAAAAAGAAGCTTGAAACACTTTATTTGATATATTCAACCCGCTATCATGCGATTTAACTGGGTTTCAGAACCAGAAATGCGGAAAATCCAATATTCAGATGATTCAGAGTCTTATTCAGGGTCTTAGATGCTCAGAAATGACTGAACTGTTTGTTTGTCTGTATTTTGGTGAAAACATTTTGTTTGCTGTGGTGCAGTGGTAATTATGCTGCCTTGCTGCTCATGTGGCCAACGCAGGTTTGAGTCTGATAATGATACGATATCTCCTCTTTCTTTTCTGAAAGTTTGATCACCCAAAATTAAAAATTGTCGTCATTTACTCACCCTAAAGTTGTTCCGAACCCATAACAGTACATTCACATGTACTGCTTGACGGAGGGAGTGTCTGAAGCTTGGTGCTGACGTGACTGTCATAGTGACAACAGCCAATCTCATTCTCATTTTCTGGAGTTGCATGAACGGGATTGGCTAGTGTATGCGCTATGGTATTTGCATAAGGTGATCTGATTGGCTGACGCATGCGTTAGCACTTGAAACATTGAAAAGTTTTCAACTTCTGCTGCGAGCAACGCTACGAGCGACGCAACGGACCCACAATTCAGTTCGGCAACGCTTGACATCACTCTGTTCAAAGTAAACAAGTGCCGTTGACGCCGACGCCCCATGTGACTGTACCGTAAGACTTTGATTAATCTTCAGAACAGATGTTTTTGTCTATCCAAAAAAACATTCACACATTAAAAAGTTTATAAAGACAATGTATAATCCATAAGAATTGAGCAGTTTAATCCAAGTGTTCTGACAGATTTAATATATGAACATACATAGAGCTCATCAAATATGGTAAAGATGGAAACTCAACCTTACTTGATTGATGCACAAGAATAAACCTCATTGGTTCTTGTGCATCAAGCAAGCATGTTCGAGCTTATGTTACCATATTTATTGAGTTTGTATAAATAATAGAATCCTAAATTAAATCTGTTCATTTTGTCAATCGATTGTGTCTCTTCATATGGATTACCTTCTTTTGTGCTTTCTGAAAGTTGAAAGTTTTGGATGTGTAGAAAGCTCCACCCCCACAAACAAAAGTCAAGTAGAATTCCCAATAGGTGTAATGTTTTGGCCATAGTTCAATACAGTTTTTTTGCCTCTATGTGAAGGTGTCATTCGAAAGGGCCTGTAAATAAACTGGATAATGGACTTTCCAATTGGATATATTTTAAGGGCCACCCATTTTCACTTACTGTTAGATGCTCATGGCCCAGCAAGAGCCTCCATCACTTTGTTCTCCTCTGTGACAAGCCTGCCTTCCATCCCTGACAGCTCATTGATTACCGTGGTGTGCTGCCTTTCGATCGGCTCCCTGATGAATTCTCACAGCCCTGAGATCCTCCCTCCCGAGTTTTCATTTGTCTTTATCCACCAGAGCATTACTCAGAAGGGTTACCATGAGAACATGCAAATTCCACTGCTCAATGTTGGCTGTCACCTATCCGTTTCCCTTTCTTTTGTGGCAGATGGGGGCAGCGTCTTTCCTGAAATGACAAATCAGCCCACACTGATAATGGCTCAGAAAGCCCGACAATGAAAATCATCGGGAGATCAGACGTTTTGCCAATTGGTCTAGCTGATGTTTTCCTGTCCCATGATGGAGAAGAAAGTGATTCATCTTCCCAGGCTATCTGTTGCCCTTGGTCGCTATTATCACCGAGCTGTAATTGCCTGGTTTTACACATGGCTGAACGGCTGCCCGGCCTGCCTGTAATAAGATGGTAGGCAGAAATACAGAATACATGGGGAGAAGAGAAACAGAAATAATGAGCTTAGTTATCAAACTCTCCAGATGCAGGATAAAACAACTGAAGAAGATTGGGGGCCGCAGCACGTCCTGATTTACTCTGCTGTTTGAACTCTCTTGAGAGCTTTAGATTCCTATGATTGGCCGGGTTGAGTTTTTGGCAGTGATGCAATGGCATAGTCATAACGTTGGACCTAGAAATTTTTGCTAGTGTAGACAGATCTCTCTTAATTGTTGACTTGCTGTGAAATGGCAGTTCCTGCGGTGGGTAACCAGCAGTGATAGAGCAATATTGTCTAATTAACAGCCGCGTTATCTCTCCCTTGTGTCCGTTCCGAAATCTACCAATGGCATTGTCAATGAATAATGCATAATGCACTTTTTCTAGTGTTGAACTTTTGTAGTAGATAGATTTTGAGTGTTCTTGTGTTGAAATAATTTAATTTTATGGAAGATTTTTGAAAATGTTTTTGAAAGAATTATTTTATGCTCACCCAGGCTGCATCAAAAATACAGTATTAAAAACAGTAATATTGTGAATATTATTCCAATTAAAAAAAACAAACTCTCTTCCAATTTACGATATTTTAAAATGTAATTTGTTCCTGTGTTGGCAAAGCTGAATTTTCAGCAGCCATTCAGTATCACATAATCCTTCGGAAATCATCAAATGTTGATTAATATGTTGATTTGGAGAACATTCCTTATTATTATTATTATTAATGTTGAAAACCACTGTGCTTAAGAGTGTGGCTTAATTTTTTTTCAGAATTTTTCATGAATAGAAAGTTCTAAAGGAGAGCATTTATTTAAAATGGTATTTACTGTCACTTTTTTATTAATTGAATGCATCCTTTCTGAATAAGTGTTAATTTTTTTCTGAAAATATTTTAATAATATTTTTATATTTATGAGAAAATATGTATATTTTATTTAGTGCAGTCAAACGATTAATCGCATCCAAAATAAAAGTTTGTTTACATAATATATGTGTGTGTACTGTGTATATTTATTATGTGTATATAAATACAAACACATGCATGTATATATTTAAGAAAAATATGCTATGTTTATATATTAAATATATTTATATATATATAACAAAATATAATAATATAAATATATAAATGTGTAAATATTTTCAAAATATATACTGTGTGTGTGTATTCATATACATAATAAATAAACAGTACACATACATATAGTATGTAAACAAAAACTTTTAATTTGGATGCGATTAATCACGATCAATTGTTTGACAGCACTAATTTTATTGTTGTTTTATATTTATATATTTTTGGTATGTTTTTTTAGTGCATCATTTGAGATGCAAGAGCTATATTTAATTGTTGTTGATGGATTATATTGCTGTATTTATTGAAATATGTTATTGAACTTTATGACTTTTCTCATTCATCTATATTTAAGTAGGAGGTGTATTTGTATGCCTGGATAGAAAATAGCAGAATGAGTGTGCTACCAACATGGCCGCCAAGTGAACTGACTTGCTCTAAATGGACTTTGATACACCTCAGTTGCTATGCATTGACCAACATTGACATCGATTGCTTAGCAAACCACACAGGGAACAACTGATATCCCAATATGGGGAAAAAACAATTTAAGATTCTATCCAAGCAGTACATGACCCACTCGAATCCTTTAGGGCTCTTGATGTCTGAGAAACACACTTTCTGTGGTTAGCTTATTAGTTTCTGTGCTGCTTATTTACTTTAGTAAGCCATAGGCTACCGAAGAAGCAATATTTTGAATTATGGTTATATTTAATTATGTTTTCCTGGTATTGAGGATGTGAAATGAATGCCCTGACTGAATGGAAGTGAAACCTTACGGCTCAAACCCTAAAACATTTTTCTCTTTAATGGCTCATTCAAGGTATGCCAAGGTTTTGATTGACAGCTAAATTCTCCGGTGTAGCCAGAGGAGAGGCAAGGGCTCAGCTGGATTGTTTTCCGTGGCTTAGGTTCCAATTCCCAGCGCTCCGTTTGGCAGAAGGGATCCACTTCGCCTTCAGTAAACTGTGACCATGTCTCAGGGCTCTGATCTTTTAATGCCTAGTCCCAAGAACTTTCCATTTGGAGTCACTGATCCAAAACCGAAAGGGTTTTTTCACCGTGTTTATATAAATTGCAGCCCACAAAGCAATCATTTGAGTTGCAGGTCTTGTCAGAGGCATCATCAGTCTTTTGCTTTCGGCTGTGTGGTAGTGCGCTTGGGTCTCTCTTGCCCTAGAGTTGTGACTCATGAGTTATATTAACAGAAGGTGAACATTGCAGCTCCTCTCAATATGGTTTATTTCCTCAATCAGCTTTGGGAATGAGCTGAGCATTTGCCAGTTAATGGGAGGAATGAAGGAGTTTGCTGGTTAGTGCAAAGCTGTGGGCGCTTATCACGGCGCGCAGTGTAGACGCTCGTGGAAAGGATGATATTTCGACTATATATTTAGTTTATATTTGTTATAAATGAGATTTATTTAGTTAATTGTGCTGCCTGAGATGTCTTTTTCCAGTCTCTCTCTCTCTCTCTCTCTCTCTTTCCCTTCAGTTGAAATGAAGCATTAAGCCCTTTGATGGGTTGCAGAGTGACACAAACATTACCAAAAGGCCACTCCTGCCAAAAAATTCGCCACTTTTTAAAAACATGTAAATCTCTCTCAAGTTTTTACTGCTGAAAAGCTGGTTAGAATGAGATGAATGAAGAAAAAATATGCAAATTATGTGCAAAAAAAAAACCTTGAAGGGAAATTATTTTATATCACAGCCGCATCTTTGTCTGGCAGTATGTTTATACAAACGTGTTAGTTCAGTGGCTCGTTCAGTGTTGCTTTTGAATAGTTAAATGGGTGGAATTAATTTCATGGATTAATACAGCAGAAGTGAATTTAGCTCATATTTATGGTTGCAAATATATCTCAGAAAAGTGGTTGCATTTTAGATCACAGCATATGGCACATCTGAACTGAATCTTATAGAAAGTTTCATGCAGAAGTTAATATGTCCTAAAGACCCTATAAAGTGTGGTATATTTTTTTTCTCTAACACTTACACTCTCTTTTCTATTTCTATTCTACTTGTTTTCTTTTTATTATTAAAAATCTTGACCCTCTAATAGTAGCTTTTTATATTATTTTTCTATTCTATCTACTTGTTTTCTTTTTATTTAATATATATAGTGAACCCCTTGCAGAATCTGTGAAAATGTAATTTTAACAAAATAAGAGAGATCATACAGAATGCATGTTATTTTTTATTTAGTACTGTCCTGAGTAAGATATTTACATAAAAGATGTTTACATTTTAGTCCACAAGACAAAAAAATAGCTGAAATTATTAAAGTAACCCCATTCAAAAGTTTGGGAACCCTTGGTTCTTAATACTGTGTGTGGTTACCTGGATGAACCATGACTGTTTTTTTTTTTGTTTTTTTTTTGTGATGGTTGTTCATGAGTCTCTTGTTTGTTCTGAACAGTTAAACTGAGCACTGTTCTTCAGAAAAATCCTCCAGGTCCTGCAGAATCTTCAGTTTTCCAGCATCTTTTGCATATTTGAACATTTTCCAGCAGTGACTGTATGATTTTGAGATCCATCTTGGGGGGGGGGGGGGGGGGTTATATAAAAATGCTACTTGTACTGCGTTAGACTCTTTTGTTGGTTTGATTGCTTCTATTGTCCTCATTTGCAATTCGCTTTGGATAAAAGAGTCTGCAAAATGACTAAATGTAATTTTTTTTTTTTTTTTGGCGTATACAGGTGCATCTCAATAAATTAGAATATCGTGAAAAAGTTCATTTTTTCTTGTAAGTTATTTCAAAAAGTGAAACTTTCATATATTTTAGATTCATTACATGTAAAGTAAAACATTTCAAAAGTTTTTTTTTTTTTTTTTTAATTTTGATGATTAGAGCTTACAGCTCATGAAAATCAAAAATCAGTATCTCAAAATATTAGAATATTTACATTTGAGTTTCAATAAATGACCATCCATACAGGATAATTTCTGGGTACTTTGAAACCACAATAATGGAGAAGACTGCTGACTTGGCAATGATCCAGAAGATGAACATTGATACCCTCTTTGTGGAGGGCATCAATGTTCAAGTCACAGAGGGTCATTACTGAAAGGTGTGGCTGTTTACAGAGTGCTGTATCAAAGCATATTAAATGCAAAGTTGACTGGAAAAGAAGAATTTGGGTAGGAAAAGGGGCACAAGCAACAGGGATGACAGCAAGCTTGAGAAGACTGTCAAGCAAAGCTGATTGAAACACTTGTGAGAGCTTCACAAGGAGTGAACTGAAGCGGGAGTCAGTGCATCAAGAGTCACCACGCTCAGACATCTTCAGGAAAAGGGCTACGAGCCACTTCTGAACCAGAGACAACTTCAGAAGCGTCTTACCTGGGCTGTGGAGAAAAAGAACTGGACTGTTGCTCAGTGGTCCAAAGTCCTCTTTCAGACTGGAAGGAAGAATTTGGGTAGGAAAAGGTGCCAAATCAAGGTCCCAGAGTCTGGAGGAAG
>JAFVLL020003164.1:0-10000 GCA_021397915.2 Tor tambroides | reverse complement strand
TTTATAAAAACTATGCAAAATACAATTTTATGGCCTGCTATTGGCAAAAACATAATTGTAGACCCTATGTGTGTTTTTATGTTTTGTGCACCGCGCTCTATTTGGATCTCTCAGCAGGGGGGTCGTCAGGCTCGGAGGTTGGCCACCCTCTCAGTGAAAACACACAACCGATGGCCTGACGAGCACACGAGGATGTAATGAGTCTTCCAGACATGCTGTTTTCTGCTTTATTACCATCCTTCCCCACTTGTGATTCATAGCCTTTTGTTTGCGCCTGCCACAAAACGGCAAACAAGCCCTGCTTGCAGCATTTTGTTTTAGCCATTTTGTTGTTTAAACACCCCCTACATGCAGCCCATATGTCATGATATCCACCTCTCCACAACATTTTCACATGCCTTTCTGCTGCTTTTTCCGCTCCCTCCCTCATTGGCCCTGTCTTTTTGCATCCTCCCCCTTATTCCTCACTTCTCTTGTCTCCACAAGCCTCGGTAGAGAGAGAGAGAGAGCGAGAGAGAACAAGAGAGAGCACATGTGGGGGTGGGGAGGAATCACAGCTGAATTAGTTGAGTCTCTCTGATTGGCTGAGAGGCTGGGTATTGTGGGTAAGGGGAGTGGGAGAGAGAGCGGGGCGGGCGGCATTTGTTTATTACATATTTCCCCCCCTTTCCCTTATCTCGTGTTATCACGGCAACGGCTCCTCCTATACAAACATAAAATAGACAGTGGAGGGGAAGTATCAGGCTCACTGACTATACAAGGGGAGGGGTGTGTGTGTGTGTGTTTGTATATATGTGTGTGTGCTGTCTTGTCTGCCTGAGAAAGAGAGCCATTTAATTTGTGGAGTGAACAGTGATATGCGTCAGTTCGTCCGTTGCAAGACACTGCCGATGCCGTGTCCACAATCTGCTCAGCATCACGGTTTCATCAGGCGAGAGGGGTTGGTGCTCGGCGACGCCACCACCAGAAGAGAGAGACAAGCAGAGAACGAGAGAAAAGCGAGGCAGCGCTGGTGCACTGATGCCTGTGTGTGCGTGTGTTTGAGCGTGTCTGTGTGGGGCTGCCGGCGGTCCGCTGCTCCTTAGTTACTCTGGCTTCTTGCTGCTGCTGTACGTCCTTCATCCTGTCTGCCTCTGACACCATGATTTTTTGTAATCACTTAGGCGAATACAAGAAGGACGAACTCCTGGAAGCTGCGAGGTGAGTACCTTTCCTTGTCTCATTTCCCACTCTCCCATGATTCCTTTCTCTTGTACTGTTTCCGTAGTCACTGTTTTCTTTTGTCTAAGCACATGGATGTGAATTAAGGCATGTGTCGGAGAAGGTGCCATCAAGGCCAGGGATTTCTGACTCAGTAGATGCGTTTTTATATGTACGTGTGATGGCCTGGAGGAAGCTTGAGTTTCCATTTAGCAGCAGAATGCTTTATTCCATGTGGTGAATTCGGTTTTAATTGATTTCCGAGTGCTGCAGGTGAAACCACAGGAAGAGGATGCGAAGGAGATAGGGAGCTACCTGTTGTCCAAGGAAACTCCGCTTCACCAAACACCTGGGCCATGGTGAAACAAACTGCCTCTGGAAACATCCGACACTCTGCGATCCCAGCAGTCACTGCCTTCGTCACAGAGAAAAGATGTTCCTTTTCATACTCTGGTCTACATCTCCATTGGCTTTGCCCCCCTTTTTATACCCCTGCCTTCAGGCACAGCCCGCAGCATGGATACAAATCAGGACTCTTGTTGTTTTAATGATCAAGAGAGAAAGGAACTACAAAGGCCTTGTAATTCTCTCCACCGATCATGAGGAACACGTACGATTACAGGGGGCTTCATTGTTATGGAATTAAGTTGATCTCAGTCCCCCCCTCTCACTATGTAACTCTATGAATTGAGAATTGTTTGTAGAGACTTGCGGAATGGAAGATGGATGAAGCCGATAGACAGACAAACAATTCGCAAGAAAGTCAGGTTTGACTTATGGCCTGTGCTCCTCTAAGTCGTAATCTCCCGAAGACCAGGATGCATCTGCAAACGCATCAAGAAGATTGATGACACCCTCCCATTTCTCAGCCTCTCTTCCCAGTTGTAATCTCCCAGCCAGTCCTATTTTCCCCTGTCGACGGCAGAGTGTGCATTTAAATGAAGGATCTTGTGTTGTTCACTGAAGCCAGTTATCTGTAGTTAGTGGCAAGAGGAGACCAGAGCAACTACACAAACCTTACAGTTTTTGCGAGGCTTGAACTGAGGAAAGCACCTCTAGAGTCGACGCAAGTCTGTTTTTGCATGCTTGCAAGAACCTGACAGTTTCCAAAGATGGAAAACTTGATGTCGACATGTTCCACTACACTGAACTGCAGCTAATATGTCTCTTTGCAATTGTTCATCTTTTGATTAGAGTGGCATCAGGCCCATCTTTGGCCCCAGATGGCACAAGGTTTTGGCCGTAGGTCTGGTATCTCTAACACTGTCATACTTGGTCACGCTTGGGCTGCTGGCGAGACATAAAGGAGTCGCTGGCAGGTGCTGATGAGTCAAACCTCTGCAGGCCACAAGGCTGGAGCTCCAAACTATGGCTCACTCCAATTACTGCGAAAACTTTATATAGGGTATCTGCAAGTGCCGCTCCTAGGCATGTGATAAATTTATATTGAAGGTACACTGTCGGTTACTACTTTATGTTCTGTGAAGTAAACCACCGATAGATGCTGCTCATCTTATGTGCTCCTCCTCTTTTGGTTATGGCTTTTATTCCCCAATCTCTCCTTTTACCCTTCACTCCTCATCTTCTCTGTGAAATTCACTGTGTTGGCTTGTTCTTTTTTACTGTTCCCCTCTGTTCTTTAAAAAAACTGCTGCTTTGCTTCAGGAGCGGAAATGAAGAGAAGCTCATGGCCCTGCTCACGCCGTTAAACGTCAACTGCCATGCCAGCGACGGTCGTAAGGTAAGAACATTCACTGCGCCATAACCGTTTGACCACTGCTGGTGAAAACTCCATAGAGCTGTTAATATTCTCCTTCTGACAAACTTCCAAAATGGAATCAAGGTAGATACCATATTTAATAAAAATCTCTCGGCAGAGTTAATGACCCTAGTCTCAGTCAACTTCTGTCCGGGGTTATTATAGTTTTCCATTCTTGATATAGTTGTATTTCGGTTTTTATTTTTAACTTGTTTTATTTTTTGTTAGTTTTCACTCATTGTTAGTTTGTTTTCTATCCCAATGTTTTCTAGTTTCAGTTTATTTTTGGCTTAGTTTATCTAGTCTAATGGCAACGATTAATCGCGATTAATCACATCCAAAATAAGTTTTTGTTTACATAATATATGTGTGTACTGTGTATATTTATTATGTATATATAAATACACACATGCACGTATATATTTAAGTAAAGTATGTTATATTTTTATATTAAATATATTTATATATAATGTAAATTATATAAATGTAAATATTTTCAAAATATATACTGTATGCATGTGTATTTATATATACATAATAAATATACACAGTACACACACATGTTTTATTTAGGATTAGATTAATCGCGATTTAATCATTTGACAGCACTAGTTTTAAGTAAAGAGTTTATGGTATAGCATGTATCAAAATCTAATACATAAAAAATTGCTTTGTTCTGTGATCAGTTTTGCGCTCATGAAAATGCATTTAAGTTTGAATTCATCCATTTCTATTAGTTTATATATTTTATTTATTTCTGTTAACGAGAGCATTTTATTTAGTTTTGTTTCATTTTCACACTAACACTGCTTATCGTTCCAACCAAAATAGAATTGATTCAAGTCAGCTATTGAGACATTGCCTTCATTTGCATATTTAATTAAATATGGTGCCTACCAGGCTTCACTGTGAGAAGTGCGGCATTGTTCCCTTCCCCTTGCATTAGCTTATTTGCAGCTGAAAATAAGTTTAATGTATGTCATCATCATCAAATTACAAGTAAAAGTGAATGTGCAGGGTTGGGTTTAAAGCTGAAGCTAAGAAGCATCACTCTGAATTGTTATTTTAATTGGTTCATATTTAATCAAGTGCATCACTCAAGTAATTTATGTGGAACTGCCAATTAGACTAGTTTGTGCTTTCGTTCTTGTGTATGAAATTCAGGGCTCAACATTTCACTTATCAGAGTTTAAGGTTCAGAGAAATATTACTTGCATTGGGTTTAAAGATTAAAGCAAACCCTCAGGTTTTTATGAATAAATACTACAGTTTACTTGCAGCAAGAGTACTAGCCTACACTTGACTCATTGTGTTTAATGTGAGCTTTAAATGGAGGTTTTTTGTTGTTGCATGATGCATGTGGACTTAGTAAGTGTGTTTTCAGATCGGATATATCTATTTTAAACAAGACTTGTATGAATTTTGTCAGCAGCGCATGTAAGATGTGTATAACGACTTTTTCATCAACATTTGTCACTGAGGACAAGATAGGAGCAGTGAAATGGTTGCAGAAGAGTCTAATCTCTCAGTAAGATCAAGGGCTTGATTTAGAGGAATTACTCTCAGCCAGTTCTGCATGTAGTCCTCATGCATATTTATCGAATATTGACTGATTTCCCAAGCGTGCTACCCAAAATGTTTTTTTTTCTCTGCTTTGGTAAACATTTTGAGAAGAGTCTGTCTGCAGATATGCACTCTCATCTCATATGCACTGTCTGTGACATTACTGAAAAGTGTTTAACAAAGATTGGTGCTTTATTGCATAATTATTCGCTTAATTCAGCAGAATGTGGCAGTAATAATTTTAGATTGCCAATGCAGTGTATATAAGCGCTCTGAAGGTTGCTGTGATGATTTGCCAGTTTTTTTGGGGGGTTTTTCTCAGTGCTGATCGGGATTAACAAATCACTGTCACTTGTGATTACAAGCTAAGACAGTTTATTAAATCATTTTAAAGAAATTGCAGGACGGATTTCATTTTGTATGTCAGGTACCAATCCTCTAATTTCATAGATACTTTTAATACTTTATACAGTATAAATGTCTGCAGATTTGAATGCAACTTAACATAGGATTTGGCTTTAAAATGTATTTTGCATCAGTGTAATGCTTAAAAAAAAAAAAATACAATATGTACACACACATAATCCTAAAATGACTAACTGCAGTTACATGGATGTATTAGATTGCATTTGTATCAATGTGTCTGTTTTTTATATGAACAAATCTGATTTGAGATATTACTTGTTTCCAGTTTCCTTGTATAGAATGCAATTGATGTCTGAAACATTTTAACGCAGTTCAGCGCTGCACGTTTAAAAACGTCTCTGTGCTGCTTACTGCCGTTTATTTTGCAACATTTATAACACAGCATAAATGTTGTCCTTTTGATCAAAACGTAGGCCATTTCACGTTGCGCTAAGCATCATTGTTTTTTTTTAACAGCCTAGATTGAAATTCATCCCTGAACTTGTTTAACAAGGTCTCTATTCATCTTAAAACAGGTGAGTGGAGTAAAGGCTCACTGAGGATGTACCTGAGATTGGCTTTTATCGACCCAAGGGCCCATATCTCGCCTGTCTGTGTTAGCGCCTCTAACAAAGTCTGATGCTCGTCACCTTAGTAATTTCAGAGAGTGTTTCTGTGCGAGATGCCGTCATTAGTAAAGGGATTAGTATTAGATCTGTACTCTCTCGAATGAATCTCAGTGGATTCAGCCCACTCAGAAAATAGATTGGCATTGCGTTTCGTGTTTAATAGATTTTGTTTCATGATGCGTAAGAATTTTACAGTCACCACGATGATACTTATTCAAACACAAAGAGCTGGCGTGTGCATTATGCCCGGGATAATCTTTAGCTCTTTTGGACTTAATGAAAAACCACTCTTTCTGGGTCCATCTGCTTTAGTTAGCTGTTTTGCTCTCCCAGGCAGCTTTATGGGTGTATAAAGATCAGTCAAAGCTAATGTCAATAGCGGCTTCTGCCTGAATCATGGAGATGCCACTCTCCTGCCTTTTGTTGCTTTCTTCGCCTCTGAATGAAACCCTTGGTGCACTCTCTAGTTCATTAGATATAGAAAGACACCACAGGAAGAATAGAGCATGTCAGGTCGCAAAACCCGAATCCTTTGTTTGTTTGATGTAATCAGAGGATACCTTCTTCTGCAGATCCACCGAGAGATGTTTCTCTATTGTCTGTTTACCTGGTTTTATTCTTCTCCGCTCTACAATGAAGAGAAAGACCTTGGAAGCGTGTTATTTAGAGCTCCGTCGCTTTAATTTCATAGCCAATTTCATCCACCTGATACTTAGTCTCAACCATGAAAAGTGATTTGACTTACAGCGACCGCCAGCGCTGTTTAGAGACAGAGCCTTCCTCCACAAAACACCCCCGTCCTGTAACGCTGAGCAGATTTCAGCTGGACCCCCGCCAAACCCCCATATGGTTGAATTATGTATTCTGCGCTCAGACAGAGAAGCACTTCCTTGGTCTTCTGTCCGCACATCTCTGTGCCAAGCAGTGTATTGTGGTTATACTCGATGTTCTGTAATAACTGGGGGGTGTATCGGTTCAGATTTCTCACGGTTTGGTTGTGGTTTTATGATTATGCTTTCAATCAGTATATGCTGCAGATGTTTTGGATAAGGGTACCAATTAGTTTAAATTGAAGCTGTTCACTATAGCTTCATATTTTAGAACACCCAATACTGGCATTATTCTCCACTTTTAGTTTTCATAAAGCCCCTCTTATTGTACCTTTACATGCATTAAACCATATATTCATATATAGAGAGAGAGAGAGAGAGAGAGAGAGAGAGAGAGAGAGTGAGAAAGCAAAAAAGACATGATTTTCTGATGTAAATTATTTTAGCATATTTTTTTTTATAAGTACCAAGTGACAAAATATAGTAATAAACAGTGGTATTTTCCTACATATGTATGTTATATATGTATAAAGGCTATGTTCCTTGTTTTTATGTCGGCAAAAATTATTGTGAATATATCAGTTTCTTTTCCTCTCTGCCTCATGTACAGTCAGTTCAGCAATACAATACAATTATTGTAAATGCTTTTTAAAAATGGACACCTCAATTCATAGAGAGGTGATGTTTGACTTGAGAAAATTTTATTTTATTTTAATGTCATCCCACTAATGTAATGTTAGGCCTCTTTCACTGATATTTGTTGCCTTTTCTTCCTGACTGTTACCCAACTTTAATGTTTACAGTGAACACAAGATTTAGTGAAAGGCTTTATCCACCTCTCTTTTCTAAAAAGTGTGGGATGTTTGTGTTGATAACACTGTCCTCAGTGCTGTTTCATTTTATAGAACTTTTCACAGTCGCTTCATGCTGCACAATCAATCAAGCAGGTTGGATTATTTTTTTTTTTGGTTTACTGAGAATAGAAACATGACCCTTGTGTTGTCTGTAAGTGAAAACACCATGCTGGTGAGGGAGGTCCACCAGGTCCGCTGCAGCATATTGTCCATACTTGCACTACAAGGTGCTTCACCACTGTTGTCTTGGTCATGCATAGTGCTTTGATATTCAGACTGGTGCATGATAATGCTGTAGACTTCCTTCCCACTGAGCCTTAATTAGCCAAGATGTCTCCATTCAAAATGATATCTTCCACTCCGCTCCACTGCCAGATACGAGCAACTTCTGTATGGATGGCAATGGCGTGACGCACTTTCACCCGCTCTCCATTACAAGTGAACCATTTTTCATTTCGTAATTATATGTTTGCCTCAGTGGCCATCACGCTCTGAGCCCTGGATGCTGTAACAGATGGCCTTGGGCCCTCAATTTATTGCTTGCTGTTTTCCACACACTTCACCTCTCTGGGGATTTTAGATTATTCAGGACACATCATTCATAAAATAATATTGATTTAGTTGTTGTGTTTTTCCCTTCCTGTGTTCCGTTGCAGAAACCAAGCACATGAAACCATTGTAAAGAATAAGGTTGTCACAAGAGCAATATTTCAGTAGTCGATACAAATACAAGTGATTTTCTCAAGGTACCAATTTTGAGACCACAGCAATGTTCAATAGCAATTATTATGAAACGACACTGCTTTTACATATTTGCTTAAACTGCAAATATGGAAAAGCACTATTTTATTTAGTTAGTCAACTAAAAGTACGGTGGCCCAGTAGTGCAGCACACAACGAAATCTCCACAACACAACAGAAACAAGAAGCAACATAACGAAATTAGCACAATGCAACACAACGGAAACAAGTCGCAACACAACTAAGCCGCAATACAACAAAATTAGCACACCACAACGGAAACAAGTCGCAACACAACAAAGCTGCAACACAATGAAATTAGCACAACACAAGAAAATTAGTCCTATGCGTTGTGTTGTGGTGATGTTGTGTTGTGCACTACTGGGCCACCATATTAAAGTATTAATAAGGTAAATTAAAACGGCAAGTAAACATTGCTTCAAGTAAATATGTACAGCTCTGATGGTTTAATGTAATTTTTACATTTCACACAATTCACTTTATTTTTTATTGTTCTGTCTGTTTGCACAATCTATTTTTCTATATTTCACTTAATGCAAATAGATTTTTTTATTTCACTTTTTTTTCCACAATTTACGTCATTTTGTTCTCTCTATTTACGTTTTTGAGAATTTCCCCATTCACTTTTTTAAAATGTATATCGATAGACTAGTATAAAGTAGAACTTGCTTTTTAACAGGCAAGTCTGAAACAGAATGGTAATGTGCTGTGTTTGGTTATTCTTCCACATCTATTAAGTATAACAGCATGAACCTAGAGGCTTCTGCCATTTCCACATCTATCCTAATGAGAGGTGATGATGGGGGAGCATGCAAGCTTCTCCACCGGTTCAATCTCATCTCAGCCTTTGCCACACAGACCGACATCTCTCTCAGCACCCTGCAAATTACCTCACATTCATCTTTCCCATGTATCGCTGTTGTTATTGTTTTGATGCTGACCAATTTTAGTAGCTTCAGAGTTGTACCAACAGTGATATATTGAAAGCTCGTCTCTGGTCCCATGCTGTGAAATTAAGGCTTCCTGGTTTCTTATTTGAAGGGCCGTCTCATCAAGCACTTAGATTTTTTTTTGCTCTGCTGAATATATGCAGTGCCGTGTGCTCGCTGTGCTACACTGAATCAAGATCACTGCAAAATCAATGAGGGTTTTTTTTTGCAAATGTGAAAGCCTGTTCTCATGTCAGTCAGATTTAGTTGCAGTCTAACTAGTCAGCTGTCTAGAGGTGATGTCAGTTCATAGTCATCCTATTAGCAGTCATTTAAGATAGCTGTCATCCTCATAGGTTTAATGCTGTACTTTCTATCCTCTGTAACATTTTTCCTTTGAGCTGCTTTATTTATTTATTTATTTATTTGTTTATTTATTTATTTGGTTTTTCAGATTTTTGTTGGGTTGTGGAGTGTAATACAAACCATATAAAATAAGACTTACTTTTAAAGCTGCACTCTTTATTTTTTTCTTGGTATTTTTACTACTCTGCTCTGCTTACTGTGTGCAGATTTCTTCAGAGTATTCTATTTTCAGTTTTTCCACAATGGCTTCTTGTTGCGTAGGAAGTAAAGGTCTTGACAGTTCTGTTCTTCAATTTATTGCAGATTAAATAGGTCTCTCAAGACAGCAGTCATCAAGCATGTGGTAAGATTTACTGCCACAATCCACTCTCAAGTATCTCTTATGAGGCGTTGCTCATTTATTATTGTAAGTTATTTAAATTAGAGCTTTCAGCAGATTAATTAATTTTAATGAATTTAATAATTTTTTGTTGGTGTGTTAAGTGGCTTGCTTTCTTGTTAATTTTATTAAAGAAAATTAATGACTTTAGAAATATTTTATTAAAATCAGATGTTAACATGCTGGCAGGCCTAAATTAAAGGGACAGTTCACTCAAAAATTGTGATCATTTGCTAGTCTAATGTCATGTATTAGACTATATATATGAAGGAGACAATTTGTGGAATATCCAAGTTGCTTTTTTTTTTTTTTTTTTTTTTTTTT